>APFE030025328.1:33615-47332 GCA_000404065.3 Pinus taeda | reverse complement strand
CAAGCGTTGGACCTAAGGTTAGATCGGAAAACACTTGGTTTCTCATAGAATAATGTATGTTTAGAGAAGGATTGCTCTTGTTTGGTTTGTTTGTCACTAGAGAGTCTTAGACTCCTAGGGAGGTTAGGTTTGTCCGCAAAAATAACTCTTTCCGCATGACAGTTATGACCAATCTCCCATGATGAATTGATTATAGACTAGTTTAGTAGAGGGAACTTGTAGGAGTGACATGTCTCACTATTTTGATCTTCTACCCTCAAAATGATACATGAAACACAAGACCATGCACTTTCAGTCACTTTTACGAAATTAAATTCGATGCTCGAAGATAAAGTTATAATGATTTTCACTAGGTCACATGTTTGAGATGAAATTGTAGACCCTGCAAAAAACCTAACTTCTTCAGATCATATCTCTCAAAATATAATGAACTAAGATCTAAAATTCTTACATGAAGTTTACCAATATTTCAACTCCACGTGGTTGAAATTTTAGCTTTTGAAACCTCGTAGAAAAAAATCATAGTGAAAATGCAAAGATGACCTCTTTGAAGAAGCAAAACCCTATAATCAAAAGCTCTAATACCAAATGTTATGCCACCAACTCACAAAATAGAAGAAAAGATAAATCAACTACTTAAGAAATAGCTTCTTAGAGGGGGAAACCTCTTTTACATCACATAAAAGAACAATTCTTGGATGATTCAAATGATAAGACCTCCTTGAAAAGTTGAAAATATTGGAGGTAATTGAGGGTGGTTTCTGAGATGTGGTGGAAGCGAGGGTTTCTGCAAAGCTAGGGTTATCAACGGCGAGGCCGTAAGAGGGGCAGCAACAGAGACAAGTGCAGGAGCATAAACCTTCTGCGTGCAAACTGGGTCTGCAACATTATAAAAAAAGGAGGAAGGGGATACAAAATAGGGAAGAGCTGAAAGAAGACATGACAGGGGAACCAGGGAGTGGAGAGATCCCCTCTTACAAAAATGTGATAGCGGTAGAATCAAGTGGAAGCGGAATACAAAGAGAATCAAGGGAGAACAGCAAATATGCGCCAGTAACGGGGAATCAATGGGAAACAAGACTTGGAGGCAGACGTCTACCCAGAGCTCTGAAAAAACCAAGGTTGGTAATCCCTAACAACAAACTTGAAGAGTACAGGTGTTATATGAGGGACCATGCTTTGATATGTAAATTTGTAGGGTTTTGGCCTTCAGAAAAGGACCTGGAAAGGTGGATACAACAAAGATGGAAGCCGAAAGTGCATATAGATATAAAGCTAGGGGCAAAGTGCTTTTCCACAATGATTTTTTCAAACTTAGAAGATAAGGAAAGAATCTTTGAAGGGGGACCACATTTCATGAATAATGTTGGGTTATTTATGAGGCATTGGGAGGACTGCTACAATCCAAACCAAGAAAAGATGTTAGCAGCACCTATCTGGGTAAGAATGTTTGGCTTACCAATGGAGTTCTGGGACCTTGATATCCTCAAAGGCATAGGCAATACAGTTGGGACCTTTGTCAAAGTAGCAGAGACAACAAAAAGAGGAAAGTATACATCCTATGCTAGGATATGCGTATATATGAATATAGCAAAACCACTGCCAGAGTTCATAGAATTAGAATACCATGATGAAGTATGGGAACAACCGATGGATTACGAACATGTACCCTTTAGATGCAGAAGGTGCATGAATACGACCATCTCTTCAGACAATGCCCATTGAACAATGCAGAGGAAAAATCAAGGAAAAAAGAAGAAGACAAAAGGAGGACAGAAGGTATAGAAGGAGGGGAAGTGGGTTTCTAGGAAATACCCAGAAAAAGAAGACCAGGGAAAGAATCGATAAGAATGCAACAACCAGTGAAAACAGTGCCAGTAAAATGTCAAAACAAGTTCAAGGTCCTACATGAAGAAGAATGGGAGATGGAAAAAGAAGAAAACATGGAAGAGCCTATGGAGCTCATAAAAGATATAAAGGAGCCAGATCTGAACCAGGGAAGCATGGTGGGAGGAGGAGCAGAGGAAAGAATGGATATGATAGTATAATAACCTTAGACAGAGATTGACCCTCAGAAAGATAGCGGAAGCGAGGAGGAATGAATAATGAAAATGATATTACAGGATTGGAAAAATCTTGATGAAAGGTTTATCCCAGAAGTCCAAAAGCAATTGTATAAAGATACATTTCAGAAATACAAGGAAAAGAAAGGAACCACTCAGGCAAATCAAATAGATCAAATAGGATTGCAAGGAAACCCAAGTTTAGGAATGGACAGCTCTGGAAAAGGCGGTAGGAAAAGAGGGAGGCGGACAATGAGCGAAACCATTTAAGCAGTAAGAGAAACACTAGTTAACTCAGGCAGAGTCATACCTCTTTCAGAGGTATTTCAACAATCCTCCAAAAAGTTATAAAATGATAGTCACAAGCAGTAATATTAGAGGCCTTAATAATAAAGGAAAACAGAGCTATCTGAAGGACAGAGTGAAGAAATATAAACCCAGTATAATGATAATCCAAGAAACGAAGATCAACTCCCAAAAATTGGAAGAAATAATAAAAAAGCAGAAAATTCATTATGAGGTGATGGGTCAGGATGTGAATGGCATGAAAAGAGGTCTAGCAATCCTCTGGAATCCTGAGGAGGTGCATTTTTAAAATTGGATAAGCTTACCCCGAATCCTCTCAGACCTATTCAGACTGATAGGGTCATATGAGTGGATTCTCATCACAGGGGTCTATGGGCCACATATACCAAGGGAACGAAAAAATTTCCTTAAAAACATGCAAACCATCTGAGAGATCTTCCCAGGGGTTCCGTGGATCATAGGGGGAGACTTTAATATGATAAAAACGATAGAATAAAAGAGAGGAGGTATAAATAGACCGGGTCAAGATATGGAGGAGTTCAATGAAATGATTACAGAGCAAAGATTGGTAGACACCCCGACAATAAATGGTATACACACTTGGAAGAGGAGGTAGAAACCAAATTGCCTCCAGGTTAGATCGACTTTTAATATCATAACAAATAATGAATAGGGATGTATTTTTGGAGGCCATGATAATGACGACGATGGGCTTAGATCATTGGCCAATTAGATTGGAGATAGACATCAAGAAACAACCCCTCAACAGACCTTTCAGGTTTGAGGCCTTCTGGCTCAGGAATCCTTAGTTTATATCTAAGGTAAAGGAATGGTGGACTCAAAGTCAGCAAAAAGGAAAAGGTAAGATGCACACCTTTCAACTAAAGCTAAAATAACTCAAAGGGAAAATCAAAAAATGGAATAAGGAGGAGTTTGGAAACATATTAATGGATAAGGAGAGACTAGAGAAAAAAATGGAAGAGATACAACAAAAAATTATTATAGAAGGACAAAACGAAGAGAGGAGCAGAGAGGAGGGAATCCTAATTAGCTAGCTTGAGGAGCGAAGGAAAGAGGAAGAGATCTTATGGAAACAAAAATGCAGTATAAATTGGCTACGAGAAAGCGAAAGGAACACAAAGTTCTTCCACCAGGCCATGATCCAGCACAGGCAAAGGAACATAATTTTCCCCATCAAAAATGAAGAAGGGGAGAGGGTAACAGAACATGAAAGGATTGAACATGTACTAGTAGGGTACAACAAAGACCTACTGACGGAACCACAATTGGATAGAGGAGTGGTGACAGAAATAGTCTGTAAGGAAATCCCAAAGATAATAACGGAGGACCAAAATAAGGCATTGATGAGGGCAACAATGCTAGTAGAAGTGGAGGAAATCGTGAAGGGTATGAAGAAAAACAAGGCCCCAGGACCGGATGGATACACAGCGGAATTTTACCAGGTAGGTTGCCATTTTCTTGGATAAGAGATTTTGGAGGTGTTAGAGCAATCTCGCATTAATCAGAAGGTATGGTTGGGTCTTAACTCTACTTTTTTTACTTTGATTCCTAAAAGTGCTAATTCTGAATCTTCCCAAGGTTTTCGCCCAATTTCCCTTTGCAATGTAATTTATAAAATAATCGCTACATTGCTAGCTAAAAGACTGAAACCTATTCTCTCTAGAATAATATCCCCAGAGAAAACCGGCTTTGTGGAGGGAAGGCAAATCCTGGATGGATTAGTAGTTACACAGGAATTGATCCATTCTTTAAAACAAAAAAAGCAGAGGGGGATGATGATAAAACTAGATTTGTCAAAGGCTTACGATCGCCTAAACTAGAAGTACCTAAAGGCAATCCTTAGGGCTTTTGGGTTCAGTAACAGATGGACAGACTGGGTATATAATATGATATCAATGCCAAACTTTTCTATAATGTTGAATGGGGCACCAACATCGACCTTCAACGCCACTAGCAGATTAGGATAGGGGGACCCCTTATCTCCTTTCTTGTTTCTCTTGGCTGTAGAAGGTCTGGGAAGGTACTTCAAAAAAGAGCTAAGGGAAAGAAAGATCAAACGGCTGAGGTTATGGGGAAGCAATCTACCTATCACACACCAGCAGTTCGTGGACGACATCATGCTTTTTTGTGAGGTCTCTCTAAAGGAGGTAAGGGGAGTTAAAAGGATTTTGGATCTGTTTATGGAAGCCTCGGGTATGGAAATCAACAAAGATAAATATTGTACTTTTATCTTCAATACCCTAGAAACGATCAAAGCTCATTTAACCAGAACGATGGGATTCCAATATGGAGAACTACCAAAAAAATACCTAGGAAATCAAATAGATGTAAATCCTACAAGAATAGAAAACTGGCAGCAAATAATAGAAAAACTCAAGAATAGACTTCAGAATTGGTCCTTTCGCTCGCTGAACATAGCAGGACGATTGGTGCTCCTGAAATCAGTACTCCAATCCATACCAATCTACCCTCTATCAGTTATGGAGGCTCCCAAAGGTGCATGTATGAAAATCAAGGAAATTTTTGGAAAATTTATGTGGGGAGGACCAAAACAGCAAAGGAAATGGGCACTAGTTTCGTGGAAAAGTTTGACAAAAAGAAAAGAAGAAGGAGGTCTAGGACTCCGAGACCCAGGCAACCTAAACCAGGTTCTAGGAGCGAAATTGTGGTGGAGGTGGATGAGGGGAGGAAATGACTTGTGGAAAAAAATATGGACATAGAAATATAATATTCCCTCAACATCAGAAGGCATCCTCAGACTAGAAGAAACCCCAAAAGGATCTGGAATATGGGAACTGGCAAGCCAGAACAGAGACATCATAAACAAATATGCCTTCTGGGAAATAAGGGGAGGAAATACAACAAGATTCTGGGAGGAGGCATGGCAGCAAAGAGACAGAATGGTCAGTATCCAAGCTTTTCAAAGCACATATTAGAAGGTTGTTATGGAGGGGCTAGGGTGTGTTAGAGATTACTCGACGGAAGAGGAGCCAGATGAGATATGGAGAACATGGAGAAAACCAGAAGAATGGGACGAAAATATAGATCATGAACAGAAAGGGATACTTGTAAAAGAATTGGAGTCAAGGAAAATTAAAACTAGAGCGGGATAGGATATTCTCAGATGGGGAAAATCTACAAGAGGAGCCTTCACAGTCAAAGAGGCCTATTAGTTAACTAACCACCAGGAGAGAGAGGAGGAAACTTGGGACTGGGGAAAAATCTGGAGTAATAAATGGTGGCCGAAGGTTACTATATTCACATGGCTAGTTGGGAAAGAAAGAATTCTGACGTGGGATAAGCTTCAGAAACGAGGTGTCCAAGGGCCCCCGAGATGCAGCCTTTGTAAACATGAGAATGAAACCCAGGAACACATTCTGAACTCTTGCCCATTTTCTCAACAACAGTGGTTCGAAGTCAGGAACCTCTTTGGAAAATCTAATAGGGACCCTCTGGATATGAAAAAACCCATCTTTGAATGGGGAAAGGGTCAATTCTCAAGCCCAGTTGTAGGGAGAACCTGGAATCTAGCCATAGGCTTTGTTATATGGCTAATTTGGAAGGAACAAAATCGAAGGATCTTCTTAGACAAAGCCAACCCACCAGAAAAGATATGGATAAGAACGCAAAAATTAATTAGGGAGACTATTCTGGCTGAGACCTAGGAGGAAGAGGATTGGAGAGCGAACCATGAGGAAGGACGAATCCTAGCTAAACTAAATATGGAATATGGTATGGTGTACCCCTTGAAAGAAAGACAACAAAGATCTCAGACTCAGAGCCCAAAGAAATTCAGTTATCCTGGGGAAAACTTCATTAAATTGAATTTTGACGGGGCTTCCAAAGGAAACCCAGGGCCAACAAGCTTTGGAGGTATCTTTAGAGATAGTGAGAGATGCACTAGATGGGTGTATGCGGATTGGGGAGGCATAATGACCAACAATGAAGCAGAGTTGATGGTTGTATACCAGGGTCTTAGAATTGCAGTAAGAAATGGCTACACAAACCTGGAAATTGAAGGAGACTCGTAGATAGTAGTTGAAATGCTTATAAATCTTAATAATGGGAAGGAGTGGGATCAAGTTGCAAGAAGCTAGAGAACGACAGGGATCATTGAAGACATGGCATATATATTGAAGAGAATTGAATATAAAATCATCAACCATGTTAGGTGAAAAGGAAACAAGGCTATAGACTTTCTAGCAAATTGGGGATGCAAAGAACAGGGAGAAAAGGTGGATAGCATCTGGCCAATGGTAATGAACAGACCAGGATGGGAGAACCTCATCACAATAATCACTCAAGACCATAATGGAACAACAGATCTATAAAAAGGATCCCGAGAGACCGCCGATTGGGGTGGAAACGATGGCGCTGAGGATGATTAATAAGGCGAGGATGAAAGGCCATGACGAGCCTTGTGGCATACGGGTAATCATGACGGTGAACAGGAAGATTCGCAGAGGGGATATCATCCCAAGGAGGAGCAGAGGAGGAGTAATGGAAACCAGAAGTGGTGGTAGATACGCCCCAGTGATGGGAGTTGGGTATGATGGCACAGAGGTAGGACAGGGGGGAGTGGAGGATTATGAAAAATGTAGGTGGTAGAAGGAAGTGGGGAAGAGGAACGAGGATGGGTGGCAAGGTAATCAATATGAAGAAGGAAGGAGGCGCGGGGGAAGGGATATAGCAAGTGCAGTCCAAGGGAGAGTGGAAAGAAACAGCACAGTGAAGACCATAGCAAGGAGTAAAGTAGGAAGGAGAAGGCAGAAAATCAACCTACCTACGGAGAGAAGAATGAAGAGGGAAGTGACTGAGACGAGCAGGCGCAGAAAGGGAATGGGTAAGGCAGGAGATAAGGCTGACTCTGGGGAAGCATGGGAACAACAGCAGATAGGTATGGACATGCCAGAAGAGGAAGAGGAGATGTATAGCTCAAAGCAGGATGGTCAAGAGAAGCAAAGGAGGAGCGTAACGATGAAAGAGAAGAACCCAAAGGACAGGTAGTAGGAAGAATTAGGGAGGAGAGAGAAGGGAGGTAGAGGACGAAGGGAGGAAGGGGACCTCAGTGGCCCTTCCGGCATTACGTGTCAGGGCAATAGAGTAAAGGAGGATAACAAAGGGAGCAGAGGACGAGGATGGAACTGTAGAGGGAGAGGGCGAGGAAGGTCGGCTGGAAATTAGGCAAGAAACGAACCATCGCCGCGGGGTAGAAGAAGGGGTAGGAAAACGTTGAAACGGAGGGTCCAACATGCTGAGAGTGCTTACAGCGAAAACACTGATGAGGATATTCGAAAAATTATCCAGAGAATGGAGGAAGAGGCTATTCAGGAACAATCGAATCCTGAAATGTATGATTGGGAATACCTACTGACGGATCCAGGGAATACCAGAGGGAGGATGTCCCTGTATAAATAGGAACTTCACATATACTAGGTTATGAAGAGGCTGCTGGAAAAAGCCATGGAGCAGGTCTCTATGGAGATGGTTGAACTAGCCCAGGGAATTCCTAACCTGAAAAAAGAAATGAAAAACATTCAGGTGATCCTTCTTATGCAGGATAACAAGTTGGAAGAGATAAAAGATCAGATAAGGAATATCGACACAGGAATAAAGGAAGAAGGTGACCAGCTGGAAGCCATGGCAGACTGATACCTGGAGATATGTATAAATGTTCATGTTTAGGGTGCAGAGAGTCAGTTCTAATTTTTGTTATAATATATAATGCAGATAAGATTTAGTAGTAATCTCTTTGACTGTGTAGTTTACTTAGCTTGGACAAGAAGACTCAGCATTTTTTGTTTATGGATGGCTGTTAAGAACTTAAGGTGGCCAACAGACCCGGTTTCCCTTCGGGGCTGGTTGAGGCTACCATGTGAATGTACAGGTTTCAACTCGAATTAATAGAATATGAATGGACCCATGTTAGCTTACAAAAAAAAAATGATATGACCTCCTTGGTATATATAGGAGTTTAAGTGGTAGCAATATAATCAGAGCCTACATAACAATAATGACTTAAGGATACAACAATAACAATAGTGGGCTTCGATGGTGCACAACAATAACAATAGGGGGCTACACTAACAATAACAATAAGGGGAATACAAAAGCATTATAGGGGCCTAACAACAATTAATACAATTAGGATTTAGTGGTTTCAATCATATACATAACTAGTTCCTAATATCTTTATATAACGCTAATACACTGTTATATAGATATTAACACAATCATAAATTAAATGGGTGGGAAACCTCAATAGCTATCAATCCATAGTAGGAATCAAAGCACTTAACTCATAATAAATACCACGGTGCCAATATTTTAAAAAATAATAAAAAAATAACTTAAAATATAACTTTAGTTATTTTGTTTTATTATTAATTAAAAAAATTAGTTTTGAGTTCAAAAATTTAATTTAAAGCCATTACATAAGAAACATAATAAAAAACAAAAAATATATTTTCATTTTATTATTATCAATTATAAAAAAAATAAGAAAAAAAATAGTTTATGAGTTAGAGATATTTACATTTAAAAAACCATATAATAAAGAAAACATAATAAAGAAACAATAAACAATAAAAACATAATAAAGAAACAATAAACAATAAAAATTGAATGACACTTATTTTGATAATGTAAAAAGGTAACTAAATTGAGCTCATACTCTTATGATACTAACTATTACTACTCTAACACCTAAATAAATCACAAACATTACTGCACATAATTAAAATAACAATATTAAGCAAAAACATAATGATAATTATAAGCCCACCACAAAAATATAACACAAAAGAATAAATATGGTAGTGGTTACAATATACAACACGTAAACCAAAAAATATGGCAGTGGTTACAATATACGATGCTAAAATCTTGCTTTTTGTGTTCGATGTAACCCAAGCTTCACGTGCTTTTATAGGGACGTAAAGAGAAAGTTCCAAAATATGGGTAAATATGTAATCCCTGACGTTGCAACCATGATATGTAATTTCTGGGAGGATGATATGTAATTTCTGGATGATGTAAAAAACTCAATCAAGTAGTTGTATCAAATCAAATATTACTACTGATCGTGGTCTGTATTATTTGTCTTAAATGAACAGGATTCCTGTTACAGAGAACGCGCAGAGACTCTTATCGGTGAGATTAAGGTGATGCTTAGTGGTGAAAGAGAGTTAGTGATCACCCCATCTGCTTATGACACGGCATGGGTAGCGAGAGTGCCCTCCATTGATGGCGTTGCTCGCCCGCAATTTCCTCAAACAGTTGAATGGATTTTGAAAAACCAGTTAAAGGATGGTTCATGGGGTAATGTGTCGCACTTTCTGTTGTCCGATGGCCTGCTTGCAACTCTTTCTTGTTTTCTTGCGCTCCTTAAATGGAAAGTTGGGGACCTGCAAGTACAGGAGGGTAGGTGGGTTGTATTTAGGAATATCAGATCAGATAACCTTTTTTTTTTGTACTAATGGTCTTTGCTAGTGCCATTGATCTTGACCCCAATCTGCATGCATGTTTATAGGTATTGAATTCATAAAGAGCAATCTAGAAGGAATAAAGGACGAAAACGACCAAGACAGCTTGGTCACAGACTTTGAGATCATTGTTAAGAGAAGCTCAGTCTCTCAACCTCGGTCTTCCCTACAACCTGCCTTATGTACGTCTACTACAGACTAAACAGAAGGAAAGATTAGCAAAGTAAGAGTTGCTCGTTGTAAATCATCAAGTTCACTTCCATGTTAATTCCTTGTTAATTTAATGAGAGCACATTAGTTCTTGTTGCAATTTCTAATCAATGTTAAATATGATTCGCAGACTGTCAACGGAGGAAATTCATGGCGTTCCGTCTGCAATGTTGTATTCTTTGGAGGGCATACAAGAAATGGTTGAGTGGGAAAGAATAATGGATGTTCAAAGCGAGGATGGGTCTTTCGTAGGCTCACCTGCTTCGACTGCCTGCGTCTTCATGCACACTGGAGACATGAAATGCCTTCAATTCTTCAAAATCGTGCTCGCAAAGTTTGGCAGTTTTGGTATGTATGGTCATGGAGTGCCTTTACCTTCCCTCCGTTTTTCTGTTCATATATCATTTTAATCAATTCCTCGCATCCTGCAGTTCCCTGCCTCTATCCAGTGGATCTGCTGGAACGACTGTTGATAGTGGATAATATTGTACGCCTTGGAATTGATCGACACTTCGAAAAGGAAATCAAGGAAGCTCTCGATTATGTTTACAGGTATAATTGGAAATTTCGATTTTGCGAGGATTCCAATATTCAAGATTATTTCCTCTGTAAAATCCATTGATAAAATATGGTGCATCCAGGCATTGGCATGTAAGGGGAATTGGGTGGGACAGAGTGAATCCCATAGCAGATCTTGAGATCACTGCTTTGGGATTTCAACTCCTTCGGTTGCATAGGTACAACGTAACTCCAGGTGTGTTTTATATTGAAGTCATTCGGCTATCATGATAATATATTACCCTTGTTTTTTAGACAATATATCATTAACTGTTCTCTGCTCTGTTCTGATCTTTGGATATCGCATTATCAGCGGTTTTCGAGAACTTCAAAAACTCAAACGGACACTTCTTTTGCTCGTCTGCTCATTTCAACAAAGATGTAGCGGGCATGCTGAACCTTTATAGAGCTTCTCAGCTGGCATTTCCGGGCGAAAACATTTTGGATGAAACTAAAAGCTTTAGTAGTAAATATTTAAAAGAAGCCCTTGGGAAAAGTGAAACTTTCAGTGCATGGAACAAGAAACAGAACTTAAGGGAAGAGGTAGGAAAACATTGTGCCCGGTGCCAATGGAAATATGTCGCAACTTATTTTCTCTATGCAAGGGATTGGATTGGGTGAGTTTCTAATTTTGTTAGCCATTGCCAGATTAAATACGCGCTGGAGAATTCTTGGCATGCCAGTGTCCCTAGAGTGGAAGCAAAGAGATATTGTCAAGTTTATCGCTCAGATTATGCGCGCATAGCCAAAAGCGTTTACCAGTAAGTCAGACCGCATATGTAATTCCACTCCCATTACCTTCCTCCTTTAAAGTCTAGCATAATTTGCTCGTCCTTTTAATTCCTTGTTGATAATAGCAAATGGGACTGAGTGGGTGCTACATTTTGTCTAATATCAGGCTGCCCAACGTGCACAACCAAAAGATTTTAGAGCTAGCAAAATTGGATTTCAACATCATCCAGGCCATCCACCAAAAAGAGATGAAGAATGTCACCACGTAATTAACCAACCCTGTATTATTTGGCATATTATTTTAGAATCCACTGTACGTCTCCATAAACCGAAACTAATTACTTGAGTTCAATGATGCTCTGATTCTGTCTTGATTGTTTCTGTATCACAGCTGGTTTAAAGATTCGGAGTTCCCTCTATTAACTTTCAGTCGGCAGAGGCCAGTGGAATGTTTCTTCATAGTAGCGGCGGGCACGTATGAGCCTCAGTACGCCAAATGCAGATTCCTCTTTTCAAAAGTGGCGTGCTTGAATACTCTTCTGGACGACATGTATGACACATATGGAACTCTCGATGAATTGAAGCAATTCACTGAGGCTGTGAGAAGGTAGGTCATTGCTACAATCGCCATCATGATCTTGCACACACTGATCTATATTATTGCGTGGCTAATTATATTCTACTATATTGGCTCTTCAGATGGGACCTCTCTCTCACAGAAAACCTTCCAGACTATATGAAGCTCTGCTACAAAATCTTTTACGACATTGTTCACGAAGTGGTTCGCGAGGCAGAGAAGGAACAGGGGCGCGAATTGCTGAGCTTTTTCCGAAAGGGAGTAAGTAGTAATGCTGAATTTGTAAATTGTGTTATTCACGCAAGAATTAACGCACACACAAACCTTGTAAGAATTGGTAATAATCTTAGTATGCACTTACCATTTTAAACTCTTGTGCATGAGAATCGATAAGTTTTTGCTGTTCAATGCTGATCTGAATGTGGATCCATTGAATTTATCAGTGGGAAGATTATATTCTGGGGTATTACGAAGAAGCCGAATGGTTAGCCTCTCAGTACGTGCCAAGCTTGGAGGAGTACATAAAGAACGGTATCATTTCCATCGGTCAAAGGACACTACTGGTGAGTGGAGTATTATTGATGAAGGGGCAAATCCTTTCGCGAGAGGCACTAGAGCAGTTAGATTATCCCGGAAGACGTGTTCTCACAGAGCTCAACTGCATCATTACCCGCCTAGCGGACGACATACAGACATATAAAGCTGAGAAGGCTCGTGGAGAATTGGCATCCAGTATTGAATGTTATATGAAAGAACATCCTGGAAGTACAGAGGAAGTGGCTGTGAAATACATGTACAGCCTCCTGGAGCCGGCAGTGAAGGAGCTGACGTGGGAGTTTCTTAAGCCGGAGGACACGTCGGATGTGGACATCCCATTCCCATGCAAGAAGATGGTGATGGAAGAAACTAGAGTGACGATGGTGATATTCAAGTAAGAAGATGGGTACAGCATCTCTAAAACAAAAATCAAAGAATACATCAGAGAGTGTTTCATTGAACCACTGCCACTCCTCCCAACTAAGACTATGTGACTTTTCCATGATAACTCTTATATTGAAAATTTATTTATTACCCTTCCTTTCAATGTATAACACATAAGCTTTCTTATCCATGATCATAGTATCATAAATGACATATGGGATGAAAGAAATAGTTACATTGCTGACATATAAAGGGAGTCCCCTTACGATACATCTATGACTTATAACCGAAATTTCGGGATACTTTGTTTTCAGCTTTAAGTTGGATATGGAGTTATGATATAATATATTTAAATTACAATCTGATATAGAGCTGTGATTGGGAGCTATTTTCGTGGACAATGATTTAATGTTTTTACAATCTGATATAGAGTTGTGATTGGGAGCTATTTTCTCTCACAATGATTTAATGTTTTTTCTTCATAGCCAGAGGAAATAATATCCTCATTCTCAAAGCGGTAATGCCGCTGGATATCTGGATATGTTTGAGGAAGAGGGAGAGGAAGTGGGAGTGGAAGAGGAAGTGGAAGTGGAAGTGAAAGGGAAAAGATTGTCTTATTCTTTTGTTTTCTTGTATTAGTTCCATTCCTAAGGCATAAATTATTGGAATAATTAAGTAATATTCATGAATATAATATCTTACTTTTATAGAAGATAAACAAAATTGTGCAGTGTAAATATTAATATTCATTAATATAAGAATATTAATGAATATAGCTTGTTATTTTTATATAAGATAAACAAAATTGTGCAGCATAAATATTAATATTGCATTGCATAACATTT
>APFE030025328.1:17346-30296 GCA_000404065.3 Pinus taeda | reverse complement strand
TTATCCGTTATCATGATTATATTTTATTATTCAATTATTCCAATATATATTCTTTTATTACAACATTGCATGTGTTTTCCTATAAGAAGTTGCAAGTTTAAATCGATAGGAATTTGTATCATCGCCTTTTTTTTACATGGGAAAAATAGCTATTTATTTGGACATGGCTCAATAATTTTTTTTTTTTTTTTTTTAAATAGAAAAAAACAATGCTCCACAAAAAATCTTTTCTTCATTGTCATCTTTGCTAGACTTCGTTTATTGCTGTATAAAGTGATCATTGTTCATTGATTCTATTATACAGTGATGGAAACATAATCTTATACAAGTTTGTTTCACACTTACTCTATTCTTAACATTAGTTCTCTAGTTCTCTACAAGTTAGAATTATGGTCAAGATTTTAGGTGCATTTAAGCTTACTTTTCTCTTACTTAGACCTTTGTTTTTCTTATCATCTTTTTTTATATGATAAACCTTTATTCTTATATATATATATATATATATATATATATATATATATATATATAATATTTATATATATATTATATATTATAAACGGCTGTGCATTACCATGCTCAAGCCTACGATACTTGGTTTTTTTTTACTGTTTTAAGGTGTTTTAGCCTCCCAATAGTGTTTTTCTACCCTTTTAAGGGCTTTCCTCCATGCGACTATTGGGATTTTTTTAGTGATCCTCATGCAAATTTCGAAGCTTTCAAGAGCATATTTGGATCCTTTGGCATGATTATGCTGGCTTATGGAGATTTTAAGGGGCATACTTGCATCCATTTTTGGACCGTTTGCTTGCAAGGCTAACACTGGATCCTTCTGGGGATGAAAGCCTCCTTGTGAGGTTTTAAGAACTGCAGAAGAATGCATTTCCTAAAAAAAACAAGATCAAATCTTCCTCCTAGTGTTCCATTGGGCATGGAGTCTATTTAGCATGAAATAAAAACTGAAAGAAAAACATATTTACAATATCAAGGCTTGAAAGCCTTAAATGAAATAAAGTTTCAAGAACCGCCCATTTACTGGGCTACCAAAAGTATCTCCTCCTTCCAAACTATGCAGAATGAATGTATTATTCTGCTGAACTTTAGTGATGAAAAAAGGACCTGTCCATAAGGAGTCAAACTTGCCATGATTACCACTCTTTTCCTTAAATGCATCCCATTTAAGCACCTAATAACCAACTTGGAAATTGTCCACTTTTGCCTTCCTGTCAAAGGTTTCTTTTATTTCCTTCTAATGAGCCTTTGACTTCTCAACCAGCTGCTCTCTAATCTGTTGTAGTTCAACCAGGTTATTTATTCTTCTTACCATGTCATTCTCTTCCTCTTGTTCTTCTTGCAAGAATTTAGCCACAGGGAGAATCAGCTGGATATGGAAAACAACATCAATGCCATAAACCAGTTTAAATGGAGAATTCCCTATGGAATTTTTGATGGTAAGTTTGTCAGCCCATAGTGCAAACTTCAACTTGGAATCCCAACTCTTTTTGTTGTCCTCTAGCAGTTTTTTGATTACCCTTACCAGACTCTTGTTTTTTCTCCGCAGAAAAATCGAACGATCTATTGATATAAGAAGGTTACATGGCATAATGCAAAGCATTTGCGTTTCCCTTCTTTTAGAGAAACCAAAAACAGATGTTTGTGGCGATTTCTAGATATTCCTCCAAACAGCCTTGTCAAAACCATTCTTTAGGAAAATTAGATAAGCTGTGGTTTCCCCAACCCCCAGCTTCCTAGTAGGAAAACAACCGAAACAGGGTGAGGGACAAACCACCATGTCAAAAAACCAGATAGTAGGCACTGTGCTGGCTGTATGATAGTTTAGTATCAAAAAAAGACAGGAAATCAGGCCTCCAATGAGAGGAAAGCAACACTGAGTCCTGTTAGAGTTTATATAATAACATAAAAGTTTTTGCAGCAGTATGTACAAAGAAATAGAAAGCTGGAAAGTGAAAGAGAACTGTGGGCAGCTCACAAGTTATGCAAAAACGGGAGGAGCAAGTCGCCTTGCCACCCTATCCACCACTTCTTCTACTGACCATGCGCCCAAATCTTGCTCAGTGCCTTTTTTAGAAAGGTTGTCTGCTTCTATGTTTCTTTCCCTAAAAATATGACAAATTTGAAGCTCAGAAAAACAAATTTTAAGTTGAACAATCTCATTAAGCAAAGGAGTTAAAAGAAAATTCCTACAATGATGCAATGGGTTCCGTATGGTCAATTTACATTCATTTTATGTGTTGCTTAACAAAACCACAAACTTTGGAATTCCTTATAAAATTTATATTATGGTTCCATTCAAGATGGATGCCACTTGGTTCAACCTCACATGAATCTCTCGTGCATGGCCTTGGGTCCCCACTGCTCTCATGGAACCCTAGCCAGTTTTTTATTTCCAAGGTGTAGATCTTATCTTGTTGAATGAATGATGGGGATTGATTTAGGCGAGGGGTAGACTAACTACCCTACCTAGTCCCACCATCGGGGCTTTTATGTTTTTGTTCAATGCTAGATAAAGAGGCTTTGCAACCTCACTCCCACGAGATTTTCATCTTGTTTTTTTTTATTGAGGGTGAACTGTAAATTGATTTTCCCTATTCAAACGAATCCTCTAGAGTTTTAAGATGTTTACATGCGCTTTTAGGGTATTCACCAACTTATTTCTTAGTAATATTTATCCAAGATTTGCATACTCTTATTCTGATATTGGTATATGAGTCTTAGATCAAGGCCATTTCCAATAATCGTGCTAATTAGTTATGTTTGTCTCGTAGGTGCCCCAATGCATTGAGAGGTGGCTTTGAAGCCCATGGAACCGAGTTTTCACAAGGGATTTCTTTGGTACAATCTTAGATCTATCCAAAGACACTATTGAACTACCTTCCATAGGGTAAGAATTTCAAACCCTAGTTCTACGACATTCACTTCTTTTGGTTCTTGCAGGGTTATTATTAAGAACTATGATTTAGACTTATGCATGAACGCAACAAAATACAGATATAAATATAAACACAGAGAAGAAACAAAAATAAATCTCCATTTCATTAATATCAAAGAACTGAAAGATGCTTACAAGCAAAATGGAAATAAACTAGCTCGGGCGATGGTAGCTTATCTCTGAGAACAGATGTGGTGGCTACATGCCTCTGTACTATGATACAATGAGGCTCAAGGGCCTTTTTGTTGTTAAGCAACAAAGGGAAACCATAAAAAACCATAACCATAACCCTAGGGGATGGAACTCCAAGAGTTTGTGGACCTTGTTGGGTCAGTTGGGTAACAAACTTCTCACGGTCATAACTTGGTCATATGATCTATGTTTGGCACGTACGATACCTCATTGGAAATACCTCTCTAATTACTACAGGATTTGTGGTAGACCCCTAGCTAAGACTATGGAACCCTTGACTATCTCAATGGGCCTACTGCAGGCCTCAAAAAAACATTGTGTAGGGTGTAAAAATAGCTCTGGAAGTTGAGGATCTGAAAAACTGATAAAAATAGTAAATGCTACTATAATGAAGGATATTGGCAAAACCGACTAGATGCCTAGGTGGAATAGGTGGGTCGCCACTAATATCCACGTAGATCAATCTTCCCCCCTTAGGAAGAAATGGTCCCCATTGCGTGTAGAGCCTCCATGAGGTGAGGAAATTGCTGTTGAACTTGGTCCTTGGTGAACCACTTTCCCTGGTGAAGGAGTTGGCCTTCACTAACAACTCTATATAATGAGATCCTATGCTGGCGAGTGTTATTGATATGTGTGTCCATGACATTGTTAGTTGTGGCATGTTCGATGCAAATTGGGTTGAGATCTATTGGTGTCAACTACTTAACAATGTCTGATGTGTCCAACAATGGGAGAAATTATGGTCACAGTCAGTGCACATTGAGTATTGGGTGCATGCCAATGAAGGGTGGAATTTTGAGCTTGAAGGCATTTTCCCTTACAACCCATATCAAAGTGGGCGAACCTTGCGGTGGGGCCTGTTGTCACTCCAGGAAACTCTCCTAGGTTGCAGCTCGGAGATGCCTAGTAACATCTAAGCTTCAATATTGTTCTCAGAACTATTGGAATGGATGATGGTTTGGATCAAGTCAGATTACCATTTCAGCTGTATTCTCACTCAAGACATGCATGAACACTCTCACCAATACAAGGCTTTAGACCACTAATGCTCAATAATTTATAGATTCAATGGATAGATGGAGAATACTGACTGTACCAACAGATTTCATACATAAACACATATGAATGGCCAACTACAGGAAGTAAATGAGACTTGCAAAATCTAATTTATCAATGCAAAGATAAGATGACAGTTATCTGGGATTAGACACAACAGAAAACCTGAATAACCTATTCAAGTGCAAGCATAGAACAAAAAAGAGAATGGACATTAAAATTATAATAGCAAAAGAATCTTATATTGCTAGAATAAAGATGAGAAGTTTCTTAATCCATCCTCCTTGTCTCTTCAACAACTTTGATGCCCTCTAGGCAAGCATGGCTTCAGAGGTTTCCTCTTCTGACAGAAGAGTAACCACTTTCTGATATTTTGGTTGTGCTCGCAGGGAGCTCTCTCTTGCTAGAGATGCCCACTATCACTAATGTTGTTTTCGGCTGTGTCACGCTATTGATGCATCATGATGTATCTATTTTGCGCTGCAGCATGTTGTCGCCATTCTCTTTCCTTTTACGGCCTTTGTCTCCCAGAAAACTATCTCTTGGGCTTTGTTATATGGCGGAATGGGTCTTCAGGCCTTTGTTTTTCCCTTTAAATTGCAAAAAGTGATTATTTCTATTATAAACAGCAAAAACGCTGCAACACTAATAAGTCCCACCCATCACTGTTCATTTCAGACTTCAAAAGTCCTTAGATTTGGCCTATTCTCCCATAGGGTCTGCCCTCTGGGTCGCTATCGCAAGTCGCTGATGGCCTGTTCCCAGCTTCCGTTTGTATTTTGCAATAAGGTGAAAAACACTAAAAGTCATGAAAAAAACATTCGTGGCGGACTTGAAAATATATATATTTTTATTTCGGAAACCCATCGGGTCTAGGATTCATCACTATCGCAAGGCCCCAAGGTTTCCTTTTTATTTCATTGAAACAACGAAAATACACAAAAACATTAAAATATGGGATTTAACGGACCTGAAATGATATATATTTTGCTTCTGAAACCCATCAAGTTCGGCCTTGTTTCTATCGCAAGTAGCACTTAGCTCATTCCCTGTGTGTTTTCTTTGTATTCTGGAACTACATGAGAAATGGCTTCCCCTGGACTTCAAACCTTATATATTTCATTCTCGAACTGTTTTGGGTCCGGGCTTTATCGCATCGGTGCTACCCAAGGTCCCATTTGTATTTTTGTTATATAACGAAATACATTGAAACTGCACTGAAAATAGCTTTGGCGCAGACCTGAAAATATATACATTTCCATTCTGAAACCCATCGGATCTAGGTTTTATCGAGTCACACATATACATATGCATAGGCCCTGCCCCATGGTGATCGCCGATGCGATATAGCGATGTGATAAATCGCAATCTTATGTCGCTCCTGCTTGAGGTCTTTCCATATAACACGGTGTATGTTCCTGCTAATTGCGACTGCCGATTACAATTTGCTGTTAGATCTGGGCTGTTGATCAACCAGATCTAACGGCTACTGTTAATTGCCATGCTCAAGCCTGTGATACTTGGTTTTTTTTACTGTTTTAAGGTGTTTTAGCCTCTTGATAGTGTTGTTCTGCCCTTTTAAGGGCTTTCCTCCATGCGACTATTTAGATTTTTTTAGTGATCCTCATGCAAATTTTGAAGCCTTCAAGAGAATATTTGGATCCTTTGGCATCATTATGTTGGCTTATGGAGAATTTAAAGGGCAGACTTGGATCCATTTTTGGAACGTTTTCTTACAAGGCTAACACTGGCTCCTTCTGGGGATGAATGCCTCCCTGTGAGGTTTCAAGAACTACAAAAGAATGCCTTTCCTAAAAAAAACAAGATCAAATCTCCCTCCTAGTGTTCCATTGGGCATGGAGTCTATTTAGCATGAAATAAAAACTGAAATAAAAACATGTTTACAATACTAAGACTTTAAAGCCTTAAATGAAATAAAGTTTCAAGAACCACCCATTTACTAGGCTACCAAAAGTATCTCCTCCTTCCAGACTGTGCAGAATGAATGTATTGTTCTATTGAACTTGAGTGATGACAAAAGGACCTGTCAATAAGGAGTCAAACTTGCCATGATTACCGCTCTTTTCCTTAAATGCATCCCATTTAAGCACCCAATAAACAACTTGGAATCCCAGCTCTTTTTGTTGTCCTCTAACAATTTTTTGATTACCCTTATCGGACTCTTGTTAGATGATTCTGACATGCCATTGCCTTGATGATAATATGAGGTAGAATGCACCACTTGAATGCCCATGGATTCAGTCATATTTACCAATTATTTTTCCTTGAAAGTCGTTGCATTATCAGTGACTAGTTTGGTTGGGAAATCAAATCTAGTGAAAACATTCTCATTCAAGAACTTTATGACAACTTGATGATTGGCATTCTTAGTGGGTATAGCCTCAATGCACTTGGTGAAATAACAAGTGGCTACTAAGATCCATTTGTGTTAGCCACTGGAATGTGGGTTGATGTCACATATAAAGTCCAAGCCCCACTGCTAGAAGGGACCAATGACATGTACTGGTCTTAAGGGCATAGATTTTAGCTGATGTCTTCCTGAAAACCTGTGACATGTGTCACAAGCTGTCAGAAAAGAAAAGACATTAGAGAACATAGTAGGCCAATAATACCCAACCATCAGGATTTTGTGGGTTGTGCTCCTCCAATAATGATGCCCTCCACATATGCTAGAATGGAACTGGTGTATGACTTCCACATATTGTTCTTTATCTAGACATCTCAAGATGATTCCTGATTGGTCCTTCCAATAAAGCATATTTTTATTTATTCAGAATTTGGCTGATCTGAGTTTAATGGCCTGGGCTTGACTTGAGCTAAGCCCTGGAGGGACTTCTAGCTTTTGCAAAAAATGAACTATGTTGGAATACCAATCACAGGTGGCTAGACTTTCAGCCAAAGACTGATTCTGCTTTTTCTCTTCTGCTGCTCCCTTTGTCTGCTCATCATCTGAATTTAGACCCATGCAATTTATGTCTAACAAGTTGCAATTTTCTTCAGCCATAAGTTTAGCCAAGCCCTGGCCTTTGACAAGCTTAGTGGGCTTCACCTCTATGTGAAACTCTATAAATTTTCCAATCCATTTAGCTCTCTTTCCATCAACATATGGCTGAGTTAAGACATCTTTTACTGATGCTGAAGGTACATATGCAACTACTTTGGAATGCAGAATATAAATTATGAATGACTTTAAATATTTTATGAGAGCATAAGCTTGTTTTTCAATGAGGTCATACCTTAGTTCAAAATCCCTTAGAGTTTTGCTAAAAAAGGCCACGAGATGCTCTATGCCTTCATAATTTTTTTACAACAAAATTGCTGCAAGTGTATCATAAGAGGCAAAAGAGAAGATACAAAACTCCTTAGTGTAATCTGGGCTGATTAGAGTGGGAGCTTCCATGATAGCTTGCTTGATTGCTTCAAAAGAGCTTCTTGAAGTATACGTCCATTTTATTTCTAATCCTTTCTTCAGCATGGAAGTGATGTGCTTTACTAACTCTACAAAGTTTGGAATGAGTCTCCTTACAAAGTTAATCTTACCCAAGAAGGATTGAATGTCCCTTTTTGACCTTGGGATGGACAATGTCTAAATGGCTTGAACCCTTACTCGATCAATCTTCACACCTTCAGTAGAAACAATATGTCCCAGAAGTTTACCTTCTTCTAGAGCAATCTGTGACTTCTTTAGGTTCACTGAGGTTCCAAACTGTCTGCACTTTAGGAAGACCTTCTTCAAATGTCGTAAATGGTCTTTGTCGCTGTTGGAGAAGATTGTTATGTCATCAAGATAAATAAGGACAAAATTGTACTTCTCTCCCACAAAATCTATGTCCATGGCCCTCTGAAAAATAGCCCCAGCATTCATCAGTACGAAAGGCATCTTGGAGTACATGAAAGTGACCCAAGGAGTTGTGAAGGTGGTCTTTTCTTGATCTTCTGGATACACAGCAACCTAATTGTAACCTGGAAATCCATCTAAGAAAGACATGACTCTGGCCCCTGAAACTCTTTGCAACAAGTGTTCTATCTTAGGCAGGGGGTAGTTATCTTTTTCAGAGCACTTGTTGAGATTTCTGAAGTCAACACAAAGCCTGATTTCTCCATTTTTCTTTCTTACTACCACAAGGTTAGCTATCCACTTTGAATACCTTAGGGGAACTATGATTTTGGCATCCAACAACTTTTTGATCTCTTTCTCATTCAAAGGAAATAAGAGAGGGTTGATAGGTCTTAACTTCTACTTAAAACAGACGGTATTCTTTTCTAGTGGAATCTTATGTTGTATGATGTTTGTATCATAAGTTTAATATCACTATATTCCTAGGCAAAAATATCAACGAATTGCTTCATGAGGGTGCAATACTCGGAATTCTGGGCAGTGGACAGATTTATGTATTTTGGATGGGTTGGGCTCCCTATATTGTTTTTATGAACAACAAACTCATTTTCTATTTTAGAAAGCTTATAAGGCACATCATTATCATCAAAAAATTTCTCTAGAGGCACCAATCCCTTTGGTATATAATTACTGGGCAGCTGGAAAATGCTTCCTCAACCGATCTTCCTTTTTAACATGGACTAGCCGCATTCTTCCATGGTTTCATTTTCTTGGTCAATGTGCATTTCAGCAAATTCCTCAACGACTTGTAAAAACGTTTTAATTTCCTCATCGTCTTCAAAAACTCTCCAATATTTGACATTGCCAGGCACTATGTCAATTTACGAGGCAAAGGAGGAACAAACGTGCTAGCAGACACAACAAGGGAGTCGTCAAGCTAGTTCTTCATTCTAAGAATATAAGAAATACTGAAATTATTAAAAGAATCCTTCAGCCTCCATGCCTCGTATCTGTATGCTTTCAACCTTGGATTCTTTTCTTGGAAATTTTTATTTACCTACTGAATAATGAGGTTTGCATCTCCAAACATTTTCAGGCCTTTGATGCCCATTTCTTTAGCAACGCTTAAGTCCATAATCAAAGCTTCGTACTCTCCTATGTTGTTTGTGACCTGGAAGGTTAATTTGAAAGATAAATGAATGTATTCCTGTGTGGGGGACACAAGGACTACACCTACCCCTGCAAGTTCCTTAGAGCAAGCCCCATCAAAGAACATGTCCCAAATCTATGGGCGTTCTTCCTCAACGATCTAGCAGACTAGTTTTTTAAGCTGCGTGGAGGCCAACTGGGATTCTTCAATATGAAGAATACATGCTCCAAAATTAGTGTCAACAACATAGATGGGATGATTAGTGGGATTCCTTTCATTGTTGATGATATAAGCCAACTTCGCCTTTCTGTATAATCTCTTGCTCTCACCTCTGAAAACTGGGACAATAGCATAAGACAGATCATTTTGTAATGATCCACCTAATATCTTGATCCAACCTCTGTAAAGTAACATGCCAAAACTGGGGGATACATTTTCTACCACAATATCCATCATCAAGCTCTTGATGGGAAACTGAGACAAAGTGATGGCTAGGTCCTTGTTTAATCTCAAACATTTCATTTTTCTAGTCTCAAAAGAAAATAGGTCATGATAAGTCTTGGTGATGTCAAGACCCAGTTCATCCATGATAGACTTGGGGATTAGATTATGTTTGGCTCTAGTGTGTAGAAGGAATTTGTGAAGGATTGTATCATGAATAGTCAGAAAGACATAGAATGATGCGGAGTTGTCTTCACAGTTTTCAAACATTGGGCTGAGAATAACAGCTGGCTTATCATCTTTCAGATTTACATAGTCAGTGGAGGCTTGGATGGCTTTAGGCTCAAGGGCCTCGAGGATGGATCTTTTAAAGGACTCATTCTTCACTAGTTCAATTAGAGGCATAGGTATTCTTAGCTTTTGGATTTCTGATTGAAAACTGAAGGGAAAAGGAGACATGTCAAGGCCTCTTACCTCATGAGCTAGAGCTTTGAGGATGTTGGGATCAACTGCTAGTTGCTTTTTATTATTAGCTTGCCGTACTATAGGGATAGCAGCTCTTTCAATAGGAGCTTCCTTGGTATTATTCATCTTTGACCTCAGGTCGTATCCTTGCTGATATACAGTTTGTAGAATAGCTTCACCATCCCATTCTTGGTTAATATGGTCATTGAATAATGATTGTTCATAGGTATCTGAGGTCAAAAAGGAGGCATTGCCTTTGTCTTCCAGACAATGGATCTCATCATCTTCTTCAAACTGCTCTTCTTCCATGACTACATTCTGGAAAGGGGTCTTCACCCTTTGGTCTTCATTGGCATCTTTGCTTCTTTGCAAAATCTGCAACTGCTCATTAGTTCTTCTATATGGATTTGGATTTGGATATCTAGGAGCAAAGGTATTAGGAACTCTTCCTTTCCCAAGGTTCTTCTCATCCTTTAATTTCAAGATTTCAGAGGCTAATGAATCTATCATTTTGGTCATTTTATCTATCATAGGATCAGAGGATGATGAAGACTCGCCCCTCTGTCTTCTTCTGACAACATTTCCCTTGAGCTTCTCTACAACCATGATGTTTGATTCCACCTCCAAGGTTGCATCCTGCATGTTAGCCAAAGTAGCACATCGCCTCTCCCTCAATAGTTGGCAGAAGTTAGAATCAAAATCACTGGCATAGTTGAGTTTAGCAGAGCTAGTAGTGGGTTTTACTTCAGTTGTTATCTTGTTGTACATATTTAAACCTCTTATTAAAATAAAAAAACAACTCACCATTTTCTCTCTTTAAGTTCCCAAACTCAGTGTGGCAGTAGAGGAGATCTTTCTTGTCACCCCAATGCTTTAGGAATGCATCATCTAAAGCCTCAATATCTGCTATAGATCTCGGGGTTAGTTCACTGAACCATTTTCTAGCCTCTCCATCTAGGCTTTGGAAAAAGACTCTCATCCACACATCATCTTCACTAATGTCTAGGTTATCAACATAGCTATAGAATGACTCAAGATGTTCTTCAAGAGTAACACTTTCAGTCCTAGTGAACTTAGGCTTATATTTCTGATATTCTCCAATAGGCATGGCATTTAAAGGAGTGGGTGTTTGTGGACTTGCTATAGCTGTAGTGGCTAAAAGAGTACTGGCAGTCTGAATGATAGAGGGTTGAGGAGTGACAAATAAGACTAAAGGAGTATGATGGATAGGAGGTGAGGTTTCCTTTGGGCTTACAACAAAAGGAGAACCTGAAGAATAAGGAGCTTTATGAATCTTTGAGAGTTTTTCTTCACTACTAGTATTAGATGCTATGCTCTCAACATGAATTTGTTCTATTATAGGCCTTTCTTGAAGAGATATAGGAGATTGTTTAGGTTTACCTAAACCTGATGCTCCTTTCTACAATACCTTTCTCTCTTTGATAATTTTTTCAGGGTCAGGTACTGGGTTAGCTTGTAGCTTCTGAGGATTTCTCTAAGTATGCCTCACAAACTGAGCTAGAACTATGAAATGGAGTCGCCAAGAGGTTCGGCCTCTAGTAGAGTCGCGAGATAGATGATTACAACTGAAAAAGTGCCCAGACTTTGTCTATCATCAAAGTTGGATCTATGTCGTTTCCCAGGGAAGTTGAGCTTCAATTTCCTCTCCCCGGAAACGGTGCCAATTATGTTATCACTCCAGGAAACTCTCCTAGGTTGCAGCTCAAAGATGCCTAGTAACATATAATCTTCAATATTGTTAGTAAAACTATTGGAATGGATGATGGTTTGGATCAAGTTAGATAACCATTTCATCTCTATTCTCACACAAGACATGCATGAACACTCTCACCAATACAAGGCTTTGGACCACTAATGCTCAATAATTTATA
The DNA here is from genome assembly GCA_000404065.3 of Pinus taeda. NCBI lineage: Eukaryota > Viridiplantae > Streptophyta > Pinopsida > Pinales > Pinaceae > Pinus > Pinus taeda. Next base: position 18,294 of record APFE030025328.1, on the reverse strand, counting down.
GATTCAATGGATAGATGGAGAATACTGACTATACTAGCAAATTTCATACATAAACACATACGAATGGCCAGCTAAAGGAAGTAAATGAGATTTGCAAAATCTAATTTATCAATGCAGAGATAAGATGGTAGTTATCTGGCATTAGACAGAGCAGAAAACCTAAATAACCTATTCAAGTGCAAGCATAGAACAACAAAGAGAATGGACATTGAACATATAATAGTAAAAGAAGCTTATATTGCTAAAATGAAGATGATAAGTTTGAAGGAACAGAGGAGGAAAAATCTCCAGAAGTTGAACCTCTGTTACATCTAGTTTTCAGCCTTTTATAGGCCTTTACAATGCTCCTGAGCTCTCAAAGGCTTGGAGTGTCTTAATCCATCCTCCCTGTCTCTTCAACAACTTTGATGCCCTCTAGGCAAGCATGGCTTCAGAGGTTTCTTCTTCTGACAGAAGAGTAACCGCTTTCTGATATTTTGGCTGCGCTGGCAGGGAGCTCTCTCCTGCCAGAGATACCCACAATGACTTCTATTGTTTTCGGCTGTGTCACGATATTGATGCACCATGATGTATCTATTTCTGGCTGCAGTGTGCCGTGGCCCTTCTCTTTCCTTTTTCGGCCTCTATTTCTTGACAAACTGTCTCCTGGGCTCTGTTATATGGTGGAATGGGTCTTCGGGCCTTTGTTTTTCCCTTTAAACTGCAAACAGAGACTGTTTCTGTTATAAACAATGAAAGCACTGCAACACATATAAATCCCACCCATCACTATTCATTTTGGACTTCAAAAGTCCTCAGATATGGCCTATTCTCCCATCGGGTTTGCCCTATGGGTTGCTATCACAAGTCGCTGATGGCCTGTTCCCAACATCTCTTTGTATTTTGCGATAAGGCGAAAAACACTAAAAATCATGAAAAAACGGTCATGGCGGACTTGAAAATATATAT
>APFE030025328.1:0-16887 GCA_000404065.3 Pinus taeda | reverse complement strand
TACTTGTAATTATCCGTTATCATGATTATATTTTGTTATTCAATTATTCCAATATATATTCTTCTATTACAACATTGCATGTGTTTGCCTATAACAACTTGCAAGTTTAAATCGATAGGAATTTGTATCATCGCCTCTTTTTTAAATGGGAAAAATAGCTATTTATTTGGACATGGCTCAATAATTATTTTTTTATTTTTTTAAATAGACAAAAACAATGCTCCACAACAAATCTTTTCTTCATTGTCATCTTTGCTAGACTTCGTTTATTGCTGTATAAAGTGATCATTGTTCATTGATTCTATTATACAGTGATGGAAACATAATCTTATACAAGTTTGTTTCACAATTACTCTATTCTTAACATTAGTTCTCTAGTTCTCTACAAGTTAGAATTATGGTCAAGATTTTAGGTGCATTTAAGCTTACTTTTCTCTTACTTAGACCTTTGTTTTTCTTATCATCTTTTTTTATTTATATTGATAAACTCTTTTTATTCTTTTATATATATATATATATATATATTATATATATATATATATATATATATATATATATATATATATATATAACGGTTGTTGTGCATTACCATGCTCAAGCCTACAATACTTGGTTTTTTTTTACTGTTTTAAGGTGTTTTAGCCTCCAACAGTGTTTTTTTGCCCTTTTAAGGGCTTTCCTCCATGCGACTATTGGGATTTTTTTAGTGATCCTCATGCAAATTTCGAAGCCTTCAAGAGCATATTTGGATCCTTTGGCATGATTATGCTGGCTTATGGAGAATTTAAAGGGCATACTTGCATCCATTTTTGGACCGTTTGCTTGCAAGGCTAACACTGGATCCTTCTGGGGATGAAAGCCTCCCTGTGAGGTTTTAAGGACTGCAGAAGAATGCATCTCCTAAAAAAAACAAGAACAAATCTTCCTCCTAGTGTTCCATTGGGCATGGAGTCTATTTAGCATGAAATAAAAACTGAGAGAAAAACATATTTACAATACCAAGGCTTGAAAGCCTTAAATGAAATAAAGTTTCAAGAACCGCCCATTTACTGGGCTACCAAAAGTATCTCCTCCTTCCAAACTATGCAGAATGAATGTATTATTCTACTGAACTTGAGTGATGAAAAAAGGACATGTCCATAAGGAGTCAAACTTGCCATGATTACCACTCTTTTCCTTAAATGCATCCCATTTAAGCACCTAATAACCAACTTGGAAATTGTCCACTTTTGCCTTCCTATCAAAGGTTTCTTTTATTTCCTTCTAATGAGCCTTTGACTTCTCAACCAGCTTCTCTCTGATCTGCTGTAGTTCGACCAGGTTATTCATTCTTCTTACCATGTCATTCTCTTCCTCTTGTTCTTCTTGCGAGAATTTAGCCACAGGGAGAATCAACTGGATATGGAAAACAACATCAATGCCATAAACCAGTTTAAATGGAGAATTCCCTATGGAATTTTTGATGGTAAGTTTGTCAGCCCATAGTGCAAACTTCAACTTGGAATCCCAACTCTTTTTGTTGTCCTCTAACAGTTTTTTTATTACCCTTACCAGACTCTTGTTTTTTCTCCGCAGAAAAATCGAACCATCTATTGATATAAGAAGGTTACATAGCATAATGCAAAGCATTTGCGTTTCCCTTCTTTTAGAGGAACCAAAAATAGATGTTTGTGGCGATTTCCAGATATTCCTCCAAACAGCCCTGTCAAAACCATTCTTTAGGACAATTAGATAAGCTGTGGTTTCCCCAACCCCCAGCTTCCTAGTAGGAAAACAACTGAAACAGGGTGAGGGACAAACCAGCATGTAAAAAAACCAGATAGTAGGCACTGTGTTGGCTGTATGATAGTTTAGTATCAAAAAAAGATAGGAACTCAGGCCTCCAATGAGAGGAAAATAACACTGAGTCCTGTTAGAGTTTATATAATAACATAAAAGTTTTTGCAGCAGTATATACAAAGAAATAGAAAGCTGGAAAGTGAAAGAGAACTGTGGGCAGCTCACAATTTATGCAAAAACGGGAGGAGCAAGTCGCCTTGCCACCCTATCCACCACTTCTTCTACTGACCATGCACCCAAATCCTGCTCAGTGCCTTTTTTAGAAAGGTTGTCTGCTTCTGTGTTTCTTTCCCTAAAAATATGACAAATTTGAAGCTCAGAAAAACAATTTTTAAGTTGAACAATCTCATTAAGCAAAGGAGTTAAAAGAAAATTCCTACAATGATGCAATGGGTTCCGTATGGTCAATTTACATTCATTTTATGTGTTGCTTAACAAAACCACAAACTTTGGAATTCCTTATAAAATTTATATTATGGTTCCATTCAAGATGGATGCCACTTGGTTCAACCTCACATGAATCTCTCGTGCATGGCCTTGGGTCCCCACTGCTCTCATGGAACCCTAGCCAGTTTTTTATTTCCAAGGTGTAGATCTTATCTTGTTGAATGAATGATGGGGATTGATTTAGGCGAGGGGTAGACTAACTACCCTACCTAGTCCCACCATCGGGGCTTTTATGTTTTTGTTCAATGCTAGATAAAGAGGCTTTGCAACCTCACTCCCACGGGATTTTCATCTTGTTTTTTTTTTATTGAGGGTGCACTGTAAATTGATTTTCCCTATTCGAACGAATCATCTAGAGTTTTAAGATGTTTACATGCGCTTTTAGGGTATTCACCAACTTATTTCTTAGTAAGATCTATCCAAGATTTGCATACTCTTATTCTGATATTGGTATATGAGTCTTAGATCGAGGCCATTTCCAATAACCGTGCTAATTAGTTATGTTTGTCTCGTAGGTGCCCCAATGCATTGAGAGGTGGCTTTGAAGCCCATGGCACCGAGTTTTCAAAATGGATTTCTTTTCTACAATCTTAGATCTATCCAAAGACACTATTGAACTACCTTCCATAGGGTAAGAATTTCAAACCCTAGTTCTACGACATTCACTTCTTTTGGTTCTTGCAGGGTTATTAATAAGAACTATGATTTAGACTTATGCATGAACGCAACAAAATACAGATATAAATATAAACACAGAGAAGCAACAAAAATAAATCTCCATTTCATTAATATCAAAGAACTGAAAGAGGCTTACAAGCAAACTAGAAATAAACTAGCTCGGGCGATGGTAGCTTATCTCTGAGAACAGATGTGGTGGCTACATGCCTCTGTACTATGATACAATGAGGCTCAAGGGCCTTTTTGTTGTTGAGCAACAAAGCAAAACCATAAAAAACCATAACCATAACCCTAGGGGATGGAACTCCAAGAGTTTGTGGACCTTGTTGGGGTCAGTTGGGTAACCAACTTCTCACGGTCATAACTTGGTCATATGATCTATGTTTGGCACGTACGATACCTGATTGGAAATATCTCTCTAAGTACTACAGGATTTGTGGTAGACCCCTAGCTAAGACTATGGAACCCTTGACTATCTCTATGGGCCTATTGCAGGCCTCAAAACAACATTGTGTAGGGGGTAAAAATAGCTCTGGAAGTTGAGGATCTGAAAAACTGATAAAAATAGTAAATGCTACTATAATGAAGGATATTGGCGAAATCGACTAGATGCCTAGGTGGAATAGGTGGGTGGCCACTAATATCCACATAGATCAATCTTCCCCCCTTAGGAAGAAATGGTCCCCATTGCGTGTAGAGCCTCCATGAGGTGAGGAAATTTTTGTTTAACTTGGTCCTTGGTGAACCACTTTCCCTGGTGAAGGAGTTGGCCTTCACTAACAACTTTATATAACGAGATCCTATGCTGGCGAGTGTTATTGATATGTGTGTCCATGACATTGTTAGTTGTGGCATGTTCAATGCAAATTGGGTTGAGATCTATTGGTGTCAACTACTTAACAATGTCTGATGTGTCCAACAATGGGAGAAACTATGGTCACAGTCAGTGCACATTGAGTATTGGGTGCATGCCAAGGAAGGGTGGAATTTTGAGCTTGAAGGCGTTTTCTCTTACAACCCATATCAAAGTGGGCGAAGCTTGTGGTGGGGCCTGTTGTCACTCTAGGAAACTCTCCTAGGTTGCAGCTCGAAGATGCCTGGTAACATCTAATATTCAATATTGTTCTCAGAACTATTGGAATGGATGATGGTTTGGATCAAGTCAGATAACCATTTCAGCTGTATTCTCACTCAAGACATGCATGAACACTCTCACCAATACAAGGCTTTAGACCACTAATGCTCAATAATTTATAGATTCAATGGATAGATGGAGAATACTGACTGTACCAGCAGATTTCATACATAAACACATATGAATGGCCAACTACAGGAAGTAAATGAGAGTTGCAAAATCTAATTTATCAATGCAAAGATAAGATGACAGTTATCTTGGATTAGACACAACAGAAAACCTGAATAACCTATTCAAGTGCAAGCATAGAACAAAAAAGAGAATGGACATTGAAAATATAATAGCAAAAGAATCTTATATTTCTAGAATAAAGATGAGAAGTTTGAAGGAACAGAGGAGGAACAATCTCTAGAAGTTGAACCTCTGTTACATCCAGTTTTTAGCCTTTTATAGGCCTTTACAATGCTTCAGAGGTTTCCTCTTCTGACAGAAGAGTAACCACTTTCTGATATTTTGGTTGTGCTCGCAGGGAGCTCTCTTACTAGAGATGCCCACAATCACTTATGTTGTTTTCGGCTGTGTCGCGCTATTGATGCACCATGATGTATCTATTTTGAGATGCAACATGATGTGGCCATTCTCTTTCCTTTTCCGGCCTTTGTCTCCCAGAAAACTGTCTCTTGGGCTTTGTTATATGGTGGAATGGGTCTTCAGGCCTTTGTTTTTCCCTTTAAATTACAAAAAGTGATTGTTTCTATTATAAACAGCGAAAACGCTGCAACACTAATAAGTCCCACCGATCACTGTTCATTTCAGACTTCAAAAGCCCTTAGATTTGGCCTATTCTCCCATAGGGTCCGCCCTCTGGGTCGCTATTGCAAGTCGCTGATGGCCTGTTCCCAGCTTCCCTTTGTATTTTGCAATAAGGTGAAAAACACTAAAAGTCATGAAAAAAACATTCGTGGCAGACTTGAAAATATATATATTTTTATTTCAGAAACCCATCGGGTCTAGGATTCATCACTATCGCAAGGCCCCAAGGCTTCCTTTGTATTTCATTGAAACAATGAAAATACACAAAAACATTAAAATATGGGCTTTAACAGACCTGAAATGATATATATTTCGCTTTCGAAACCCATCAAGTTCGGCCTTGTTTCTATCGCAAGTCGCACTTAGCTCATTCCCTGTGTGTTTTCTTTGTATTCTGGAACTACATGAGAAATGGCTTCCCCTGGACTTCAAACCTTATATATTTCATTCCCGAACTATTTTGGGTCCGGGCTTTATCACATCGGTGCTACCCAAGGCCCCATTTGTATTTTCTTTATATAACGAAATACATTGAAACGACACTGAAAATAGCTTTGGCGCAGACCTGAAAATATATACATTTCCATTCTGAAACCCATCGGATCTAGGTTTTATCGAGTCACACATATACATATGCATAGGCCCCGCCCCATGGTGATCGCTGATGCGATATAGCGATGTGATAAATCGCAATCTTATGTCGCTCCTGCTTGCGGTCTTTCCATATAACACGGTGTATGTTCCCGCTAATTGCAACTGCCGATTACAATTTGCCGTTAGATCTGGGCTGTTGATCAACCAGATCTAATGGCTACTGTGAATTGCCATGCTCAAGCCTGTGATACTTGGTTTTTTTTACTGTTTTAAGGTGTTTTAGCCTCTTGATAGTGTTGTTTTGCCCTTTTAAGGGCTTTCCTCCATGCGACTATTTAGATTTTTTTAGTGATCCTCATGCAAATTTTGAAGCCTTCAAGAGCATATTTGGATCCTTTGGCATCATCATGTTGGCTTATGGAGAATTTAAAGGGCAGACTTGGATCCATTTTTGGAACGTTTTCCCACAAGGCTAACACTGGCTCCTTCTGGGGATGAATGCCTCCATGTGAGGTTTCAAGAACTACAAAAGAATGCCTTTCTTATAAAAAAACAAGATCAAATCTCCCTCCTAGTGTTCCATTGGGAATGGAGTCTATTTAGCATGAAATAAAAACTGAAATAAAAACATGTTTATAATACTAAGACCTTAAAGCCTTAAATGAAATAAAGTTTCAAGAACCCCCCATTTACTAGGCTACCAAAAGTATCTCCTCCTTCCAGACTGTGCAGAATGAATGTATTGTTCTACTAAACTTGAGTGATGACAAAAGGACCTGTCAATAAGGAGTCAAACTTGCCATGATTACCGCTCTTTTCCTTAAATGCATCCCATTTAAGCACCCAATAAACAACTTGGAATCCCATCTCTTTTTGTTGTCCTCTAATATTTTTTTGATTACCCTTACCAGACTCTTGTTAGATGATTCTAACATGCCATTGCCTTGATGATAATATTAGGTAGAATGCACCACTTGAATGCCCATGGATTCAGTCATGTTTACCAATTATTTAGCCTTGAAAGCCGTTGCATTATCAGTGACTAGTTTGGTTGGGAAATCAAATCTAGTGAAAACATTCTCATTCAAGAACTTTATGACAACTTGATGATTGGCATTCTTAGTGGGTATAGCCTCAATGCACTTGGTGAAATAACGAGTGGCTACTAAGATCCATTTGTGTTAGCCACTGGAATGTGGGTTGATCTCACTTATAAAGTCCAAGCCCCACTGCTAGAAGGGACCACTGACATGTGCTGGTATTAAGGGCAGATATTTTAGCTGATGTCTTCCTGCAAACCTATGACACGTGTCACAAGCTGTCACAAAAGAAAAGACATCAGAGAACATAGTAGGCCAATAATACCCAACCCTCAGGATTTTGTGGGTTGTGGTCCTCCAATAATGATGCCCTCCACATATGCTAGAATGGAACTGGTGTATGACTTCCACATATTGTTCTTTATCTAGACATCTCAAGAGGATTCCTGATTGGTCCTTCCAATAAAGCAGATTTTTATTTATTCAGAATTTGGCTGATCTGAGTTTAATGGCCTGGGCTTGACTTGAGCTAAGCCCTGGAGGGACTTCTAGCTTTTGCAAAAAATGAACTATGTTGGAATACCATTCACAGGTGGCTAGACTTTGAGCCAAAGACTGATTCTGCTTTTTCTCTTCTGCTGCTCCCTGTGTCTGCTCATCATCTAAATTTAGACCCATGCAATTTATGTCTAACAAGTTGCAATTTTCTTCAGCCATAAGTTTAGCCAAGCCCTGGCCTTTGACAAGCTTAGTGGGCTTCACCTCTATGTGAAACTCTATAAATTTTCCAATCCATTTAGCTCTCTTTCCATCAACATCTGGCTGAGTTAAGACATCTTTTACTGATGTTGAAGGTACATATGCAACTACTTTGGAATGCAGAATATAAATTCTGAATGCCTTTAAATATTTTATGAGAGCATAAGCTTGTTTTTCAATGAGGTCATACCTTAGTTCAGCATCCCTTAGAGTTTTGCTAAAAAAGGCCATGAGATGCTCTATGCCTTCATAATTTTTTTGCAACAGAATTGCTGCAAGTGTATCATAAGAGGCAAAAGAGAAGATACAAAACTCCTTGGTGTAATCTGGGCTGATTAGAGTGGGAGCTTCCATGATAGCTTTCTTGATTGCTTCAAAAGAGCTTCTTGAAGCATACATCCATTTTACTTCTAATCCTTTCTTCAGCATGGAAGTTATGTGTTTTACTAACTCTACAAAGTTTGGAATGAGTCTCCTTACAAAGTTAATCTTACCGAAGAAGGATTGAATGTCCCTTTTTGACCTTGGGATGGACAATGTCTGAATGGCTTGAACCCTTACTCGATCAATCTTCACACCTTCAGCAGAAACAATATGTCCCAGAAGTTTACCTTCTTCTAGAGCAATCTGTGACTTCTTTAGGTTCACTGAGGTTCCAAACTGTCTGCACTTTAGGAAGACCTTCTTCAAATGTTGTAAATGGTCTTTGTGGCTGTTGGAGAAGATTTTTATTTCATCAAGATAAATAAGGACAAAATTGTACTTCTCTCCCACAAAATCTATGTCCATGGCCCTCTGAAAAATAGCCCCAGCATTCATCAGTACGAAAGGCATCTTGGAGTACATGAAAGTGACCCAAGGAGTGGTGAAGGTGGTATTTTCCTGATCTTCTGGATATACAGCAACCTAATTGTAACCCGGAAATCCATCTAAGAAAGACATGACTCTGGCCCCTGAAACTCTTTGCAACAAGTGTTCTATCTTAGGCAGGGGGTAGTTATCTTTTTCAGAGCACTTGTTCAGATTTCTGAAGTCAACACAAAGCCTGATTTCTCCACTTTTCTTTCTTACTACCACAAGGTTAGCTATCCACTTTGAATACCTTAGGGGAACTATGATTTTGGCATCCAACAACTTTTTGATCTCTTTCTCATTCAAAGGCAATAAGAGAGGGCTGATAGGTCTTAACTTCTACTTAAAACAGACGGTATTCTTTTCTAGTGGAATCTTATGTTGTATGATGTTTGTATCATAAGTTTAAGATCAATGTATTCCTAGGAAAAAATATCAACGAATTGCTTCATTAGGGTGCAATACTCGGAATTCTGGGCAGTGGACAGATTTATGTATTTTGGATGGGCTGGGCTCCCTATATTGTTTTTATGAACAACAAACTCATTTTCTATTTTAGCAAGCTTATAAGGCACATCATTATCATCAAAAAATTTCTCTAGAGGCACCAATCCCCTTGGTATATAATTACTGGGCAGCTGGACAATGCTTCCTCAACTGATCTTCCTTTTTAACATGGACTAGCCGCATTCTTCCATGGTTTCATTTTCTTGGTCAATGTGCATTTCAGCAAATTCCTCAAGGACTTGTAAAAACCTGCTAATTTCCTTATTGTCTTCAAAAACTCTCCAATATTTGACATTGTCAAGCACTATGTCAATTTAGGAGGCAAAGGAGGAACAAACGTGCTAGCAGACACAACAAGGGAGTCGGCAAGCTAGTTCTTCATTCTAAGAATATAAGAAATACTGAAATTATTAAAAGAATCCTTCAGCCTCCATACCTCGTATCTGTATGCTTTCAACCTTGGATGCTTTTCTTGGAAATTTTTATTTACCTATTAAATAATGAGGTTTGCATCTCCAAACATTTTCATGCCTTTGATGCCCATTTCTTTAGCAACGCTTAAGTCCAGAATCAAAGCTTCATACTCTCCTATGTTGTTTGTGACCTGGAAGGTTAATTTGAAAGATAAATGAATCTATTCTTGTGTGGGGGACACAAGGACTACACCTACCCCTGCAAGTTCCTTAGAGCAAGCCCCATCAAAGAACATGTCCCAAATCTATGGGCCTTCTTCCTCAACAATCTAGCAGACTAGTTTTTTAAGCTGCGTGGAAGCCAACTGGGATTCTTCAATATGAAGAATACATGCTCCAAAATTAGTGTCAACAACATAGATGGGATGATTAGTGGTATTCCTTTCATTGTTGATGATATAAGCCAACTTCGCCTTTCTGTATAATCTCTTGCTCTCACCTCTAAGAACTGGGACAATAGCATAAGACAGATCATTTTGTAATGATCCACCTAATATCTTGATCCAACCTCTAGAAAGTAACATGCCAAAATTGGGGGATACATTTTCTACCACAATATCCATCATCAAGCTCTTCATGGGAAAGTGAGACAAAGTGATGGCTAGGTCCTTGTTTAATCTCAAACATTTCATTTTTCTAGTCTCGAAAGAAAACAGGTCATGATAAGTCTTGGTGATGTCAAGACCCAGCTCATCCATGATAGACTTGGGGATTAGATTATGTCTGGCTCTAGTGTGTAGAAGGAATTTGTGAAGGATTTTATCATGAATAGTCAGAAAGACATAGAATGATGCGGAGTTGTCTTCACAGTTTTCAAACATTGGGCTGAGAATAACAGCTAGCTTATCATCTTGCAGATTTACATAGTCAGTGGAGGCTTGGATGGCTTTAGGCTCAAGGGCCTCGAGGATGGATCTTTTAAAGGACTCATTCTTCACTAGTTCAATCAGAGGCATAGGTATTCTTAGCTTTTGGATTTCTGATTGAAAATTGAAGGGAAAAGGAGACATGTCAAGGCCTCTTACCTCATGAGCTAGAGCTTTAAGGATGATGGGATCAACTGCTGGTTGCTTTTTATTATTATCTTTCCGTACTATAGGGATAACAACTCTTTCAATAGGAGATTCCTTGGTATTATTCATCTTTGACCTCAGGTCGTATCCTTGCTGATATACAGTTTGTAGAATAGCTTCACCACCCCATTCTTGGTTAATATGGTCATTGAATAATGATTGTTCATAGGTATCTGAGGTCAAAAAGGAGGCATTGCCTTTGTCTTCCAGACAATGGATCTCATCACCTTCTTCAAACTGCTCTTCTTCCATGACTACATTCTGGAAAGGGGTCTTCACCCTTTGGTCTTCATTGGCATCTTTTCTTCTTTACAAAATCTGCAACTGCTCATTAGTTCTTCTATATGGATTTGGATTTGGATTTCTAGGAGAAAAGGTATTAGGAACTCTTCCTTTCCCAGGGTGCTACTCAACCTTTAATTTGGAGATTTCAGAGGCTAATGAATCTATCATTTTGGTCATTTTATCTATCATAGGATCAGAGGATGATGAAGACTCGCCCCTCTGTCTTCTTCTGTCAACATTTCCCTTGAGCTTCTCTACAACCATGATGTTTGATTCCACCTCCAAGGCTACATCCTACATGTTAGCCAAAGTAGCACATCGCCTCTCCCTCAACAGTTGGCAGAAGTTAGAATCAAAATCACTGGCATAGGTGAGTTTAGCAGAGGTAGTAGTGGGTTTTACTTCAGTTGTTATCTTGTTGTACATATTTATACTTCTTATTAAAATCAAAAAACAACTCACCATTTTCTCTCTTTAAGTTCCCAAACTGAGTGTGGCAGTAGAGGAGATCTTTCTTGTCACCCCAATGCTTTAGGAATGCATCATCTAAAGCCTCAATATCTGCTATAGATCTCGGGGTTAGTTCACTGAACCATTTTCTAGCCTCTCCATCTAGGCTTTGGAAAAAGACTCTCATCCACACATCATCTTCACTAATGTCCAGGTTATCAACATAGCTATAGGATGATTCAAGATGTTCCTCAGAAGTAACACCTTCAGTCCCAGTGAACTTAGGCATATACTTCTGATATTCTCCAGTAGGCATGGCATTCAAAGGAGTGGGCAGTACTAAAGGTCCATACCTAGCAGCTATGATTCTTTCCATTTTAGTAGGTGCTTATGGTCCTGCCATAGCTGTGGTGGCTACAAGGGTACTGGAAGTCTGAACAACAGAGGGTTGAGGAGTGATTGATAGGATTAAAGAAGTATGATGGATAGGAGGAGCGATTTCCTTTGGGCTTACAACAAAAGAAGGACCTAAAGAATAAAGAGCTCTATGACTCTCTGATATTTTTTCTTCACTGCTAGTATTAGATGCTATACTCTCAACATGTAATTTGTTTTATTACAGGATTTCCTTGAAGAGGTATAAAATATTGTTTAGAACTACCTGAACCTGATGCTCCTTTCTGAAACGCCTTTCTTTCTTTGATGATCCTTTCAGGGTTAGGTACTGGGTCAGCTTGTGGCTTCTGAGGATTTCTCTGAGTATGCCTCCCAAACTGAGCCAGAAATATGGAGTGGAGTCGCCAAGAGGTTCGTCCTCTAGTAGAGTCGCCAGATAGATGATTACAACCCAAATAGTGTCCAGACTTTGTCTATCATCAAAGCTAGATTTGTGTCATCCCCTAGGGAAGCTGAGATTTAGTTTCCTCTCCCCGGCAACGGTGCCAATTTTGTTATCACTCCAAGAAACTCTCCTAGGTTGTAGATTGGAGATGCCTGGTAACATATAAATCTTAAATATTTTTCTCTAAACTATTGGAATGGATTGGGGTTTGGATCAAGTCAGATGACTGTTTCAACTCTATTTTCACTCCAGACATGCATGAACACCCTCATCTTGACAAGGCTTTAGACCACTAATGCTCAATAGTTTATATATTGAATGGATATATGGAGAATATTTACTGTACCAGCATATGCATACATAAACATATATTAATGACTAGCTACATAAAGAAAATGAAGCTTGCAAATCTAATTTATCAATGCAGAGATAAGATGACAGTTATTTGGCATTAGACACAGAAGAAAACATGAATAACCTAGTCAAGTGCAAGCTTAGAACAGAGGAGAAGGTGGAAATTGAACATGTAACAACAAAAGAATATTATATTACTGGAATGAAGATGATCCGTTGAGAGGAACATAGTATCCACAGTCTCCAAAAGTTGAACCCTTGTTTCTTCTAACTTTCAGCCATTTATAGGCTTTTTACAATGCTCTTGGGCTCTCTAGGGCTCAAGATGTCTTAATCTATCCCCTTTGGGTTCTAACTACTTGATGCCATAATTAGAAAAGCATGAGCACAGGGGCTCTGTTTCTAGCAGACACAATAACCAAATTTTGATCATTTTGCCGCGCTATTAGGTGGCTCACACGTGCTGTGATGTTCCACAATCATTTCTGTTAATTCGACTGAATCGTGCTACCGTTTTTTCCCCTTTTAGCCATGGATTCCATTATTTCAGTTCGATTTTCACAAACACTGACAGAGCCAACCACTTTCCTCCACATGTGATTGATGGGAAGCGGGGTACGGGGGCATATGGGTCATTGGATGGGATGGATCGACGGTCAGGATGGTGGTCAGTCAGCGGAGGGTGGACTACGGTGATGGTGAAAAAGGGCCATTGGATCGAGAGAAATGGACAAAGGAGATCGAACGCAGGAGGCCTGAAGTCGTGGCAGGAGCGGAATAAGTCCGAGCCGTCAGATCTCAGATGAACAGATCGAACGACTATTAGGGCGGAGGAGGTGCTCGAAAGATAATGCCCGAGATTGGTTTCATTTGAGTGGAAATGGTTTCTATCAGGCGGTAAGCGGTAAAGGTTAGAGCCCACCCGATGCCATTCATCAGGTGCCACGTAGCAGTGGAGGAGAGAGAGGAAACCGCCTTTATCGGGTAGGTAACCCTCTCGCTGCTTGTCCGCGCGATATGCATGACAACCATTAGATTTTGCGGGAATGATCTAATGACGATGATTGATCGAGGATGTCTTGTCAGTCAGGTGAAGTGCAGATCGTCCGATAAGTGGGAAGATTGATGACGAGGGGCGCAGAGGTACGGGATGTCCTCGAGCAATGTGCAAAGGGCACGTATGGGCGAAAAGGTAAGATTTTCAGGGAAAAATGGGTTAATTTTTGTAGGGCCAAGGCAAAAGTGGGTTTCGTTATGATGTGAGGATCAAGTTAGGACATGAATGGACGTGAATGGGAGTGGAAAAGTGAGGAAAATGGGGTGATGGATTGTGTGGGAACCTTTCCACAACAGAAAAACAGACCATTTCATTCCTTTGGCCTTCGAAATAGCAGCGCTGCACCTTAGGGCTAACAGTTACAACACACACACATATTCCATTACTTCAAATAACATATTTCAACAATTATCCATTAGCTTACTGATGGGCTCAAGTATTGCATCAACAATGCTGCAACTCCTAGGACTCCCTTCTTTACTTTTATCAACTCGGTAGTTCGTAACAAACTTGGAAGCGACGGTGTTGTATGCACAAGTACTACCTCTTGCCACAACTGTCACTTGGTCAGCTGACACAAGATCGCTAGGGGCTCAAGCCAACTTCTATGAGCTCTCAGAAGAAGCTATTTAACTAATGGATGGAAGCTAACTCGAAGGAAGCTAATCTATTTGCAGAAGGAAACTGAAAAGCTGAAAGCAAACGCAAACCCTAACAAACCTTAATTTTACCAGCTAGCTCTACTAATGCAAGAAAGAGGATGCAAGTTATTGGGAGAGATGCCATTGACTTCTAAGAAGATTAAATGCATGTATCTAAGCTATGTCTACAAAAGAATCTGAAAGAACCATCTTTTTATATTTTTCAATATGTTGTCAGAATTATCATGCACGCGATTTAACCATTTTTACTGTGAAGAGGTGGATTGGCGAGAGGAAATGCTTGGAAGAGGTCAGGAAGGTTCAAAGAGGGCCTAAGGGGTCCCTAGCACCCTTCCTAAGAGTTTCATAGAGTTTGTCCTTCAAGAAACTGCTTTCGTGAGCTTCTACAGGAAGTCTGCAGGGGTTCTACAGGATGTCTGGAGTTCCTACAGGATGTCTGTAATTTTCTACATGATGTTCAGAAATGGGATTTTGGAGCATGGATGGAGGGAAAAAGGTGGAGGAATGAGTATGGAGGTGAAATAGGGGTGTAGGGGAGTTCAAGACTTGGAGGATGGAGTTCAGGAGTGGCACAGATGGTTAGATTTGTTCAAGGAGGGATGAAACGATGTTGCACAAGAAGATGAGAATCATGGCAAAGTAAGCGAATGAGGCAAATGTAAGGTAAGGGTTCTAAGTGAAGGATGAAGCAGGTAGGTTGGATGGAGTATGGTCAGGTAAGGAAGGATAACAGGTACTCTGCAAGTGGTTTTTCAAACTGAACAAACAAACACTTATAAAACCTATGACCTTGTTACTTCACTCTAATCTGACCTAAGTAACAGCAAAAGGAAATGAACAGAGGTTTATTCGAAATGGAATACGTGAAATAACCATGCAACTAAGCAATCATAAACTGAAGCATTTAAGCACTACTAATATTATCATCTGCAAATGAGGATTCCAACACCAAGAATTGCATGACAAAGCAAAACAACATTTTTGTTGGCAGCAATGTCACCTTTGTCCCAGCTCACAATCCCACTGAGGGAGAGGTGAGATCAGAGGTGCTTGATGGCCTTTTTTTGGATATCTTCCCTGTTACTAATCTATCAACTAAATTTGAGCATGCAAAAGCCTATATGATCATTAACCATGACCTATGTAACCAGCAAGGTGTTAATCTACTAAACATAAATTATTTTGCAAAGACACAAAAACAAATAACAATACATGAAGGAGGCCTTGGCTCTTAGGTTGGGCCCAACCCCAAGAGCTACAGGCTCCTATAAAAAACTCAGAGCTGATGCCAAATAGAACTGCTTTTCATTATCCAAAAATAATCATCACAAGAAAGTTATACAACAGTAGCTACAAGAAAACGAGCTGAGAAAATGACAGCACTCTAGTGCAAAAATACAACAGTTCTAAAAGTAAACTACGAAGGCTAAGGCCTTCTTATTTATACACTACGAGGGTCCTAGCAGCCCTCCTAAATTCAAGGGACTCGGTTGTTCCAACTGCAGTAGACAATCACTCTTCCCAATGTTGCTTGGCTTCCTTTAGGATTCGTTTTGGTGGCCTGTTGAGCTCGGAGTTGAGGGTGGAGATTTCAAGGAAGGGCCATTTAATGCCAGAGACAACCCCCCTACAAATCCTCACCTCAAGCTTGGCTGTCACCTGTCCCATAATTGCTTGGTTTTGCTCCAAAACTTGTCCAAAAAACCTGAAATAACCACGTATTAGCCTCCCTGGTAGAGTGACCACCCTTATTCGTTCAAATAACATAAACATACTAAAAAACATGCATAATCTACGAAAAATGGAGGATTGAACAAGGAAAATTAGGCAAAATGAGCCCAATAAGTTACCCAATTCGGGGCTCATCACCAGAGACCTAGACTATTGTATTATATGTTGTTAATATAATGAAGTTGGGTTAAAAAATTAAAAAGTTGTCTATGTTCTGTGCATGTGTAATTTACTGCTTTATATTTCCGTTGTGAAAAGTAGTTTATGGTTGAGATTTTTGGTTTGGTAGCATCAGTGATTTTAAGACTCTAACCTAGACCCAAGGTCATGAAAATTCAACAGTAATACCACAATTTATTTGCAGAACCAAAGCCCTCAAAAAATACTTGTAATGATCACACCCAAAGAGGCTTTCCCTTGAAGGAAGCTAGATGTCTCCCATTTTTGAATTTTTGGAGCTATGGTCTATTGTCATGTCTCTAAGGATAGTAGGAAAAGATTGGATATGATAGCTAATATGGGGATATTTGTAGGATACACAGAGACACTTCAAAACTATTGAGTGTATTTTACCTCACTTAGGATGAAAGTGTTGGAGGAGAGATGTTAGATTTGATGAGGAGAAGGCTATGATAGTTATCTAGAGTGGGAGTTGAGTATTGCACTAGAGGAGGATCTTCTATCTACAAAGGAGGAGCCTCAGTATGTTGTGTACTAGCCACATGTGGTTGACTAGAGAGCAAGTTGAGTGGAGGCACCCACTCAACCAGAATCTTCCACAGAGGGGAGGAAGAGAACCAGAGAGGCTGATAGGTTGGTGCAGGATGCACAAGAGAATGTGGGAGCTCCTACATCCTTGAACAAGAAGAGGATATCACCAGATAGTTATATTGGTTATATGGCACTTATGATAGAACTCGTTGATTTTAAACCTTCTTAATTTTAGGAGGAAATTTCCTAACTAATGTAGGCAGATGCCATGGTGGAGGAGTATGACTGCAACATGAAGAACAATGTATGGGAGGTGGTGCCAAAACCAGAGAACTATTGGATAGTTGGCATTGTCTAGATCGCTATTGTTTGTGAGTGTGTTGGCATTGATGTCAACTAGATTAGCATGATGACAGGGATTCTAGGAGGAATCCTATGGTAGCTACAGGCTTCTGGTAGAGAATCATCATAGTAGAAGGCTTATTGAAAAGCCATAAATGATGACTATGGTGAATTGGAGGTCCAAGTTCTTGGCACCATCTTTCAAGTTTGGAGCCATCTTTCAGGTTGAAAATGGGCTCAAAGA
>APFE030025325.1:263438-316087 GCA_000404065.3 Pinus taeda | reverse complement strand
AAATATTATTTTTCAAGAACTAGTAATATTTGGTTTTAATAAATTTATTTAAATATATTTTTTTTCAAGA
Source organism: Pinus taeda (assembly GCA_000404065.3). Classification (NCBI taxonomy): domain Eukaryota; kingdom Viridiplantae; phylum Streptophyta; class Pinopsida; order Pinales; family Pinaceae; genus Pinus; species Pinus taeda. Next base: position 316,017 of record APFE030025325.1, on the reverse strand, counting down.
ACTAGTCGTTACCTATTAATATTTTTAATAAATTATGAGATAATATCATTATTTAAATATATTTTTTCAAAAACTAGCCCTTTAAGATAATCGTTACTTAATAATACTTGTTTTTAATATGTTAATAAATTAATATTATAATTTAAACATTATTGTTCAAATATAGTTGTTACTTGAAATTATGTCTCTACATTGCTCTCTATTTAAGCCTTTACCATGGTCTACCTCTTCATCTGATCCTGATGATGAACCACACTTGTTGGTTCGAAAAGTGTTGGCCAAAAATTTCTCTCATATGATTTCTACCAAAAAACTTTGTTTAATTCATTATGGATCACAAAAAATTGAATACAAAAATAAATAAAATTTCAATTTTATTTCATGTTATGAGAATACCTCATTTCCATTAAAAAATTCACATTGAAAAATACATATAAATATAATTATAATCCTAAATAAAATTAATTATAATAATAATAAAATAATAAATATTCCAATCAAATTGATGATAAAATGGTCGGCAAAACTTAAATGAAATAGCGTCAAATTCAAAGCATTCCCCCACAATCCTTGCTGGCCCCACTAAGCAGCCCACCAAGTTGAATTGTCCCTTCAAACAATCTATAACGTGTGAATTTTACATTGAAGTAATAATTATTTTATGAGAAACTCACCCTCTTCTAAATCATAGTCTAAATAAATTGCTTTGCAACATTCACCCATATATAAAATGTGCATGGTTTTATATAATTTATTGGGTGGTTGTAAAGTAAATATCTTTTACCTAATTTATTATTAATAATAATAATTTTTTCAAAAAATATTAATTATATATAAAAAATGTTAATTTAGAAGGATTATATTTATTACGCGTAAGGGTATTTTTAGAAAGAAATGAAGTATTCCACTTTTATTTTTTTTTGAAAATTAGAATACAATTAAGGAGGATTTAAAAATTTTGAATTATATTTTTCTCAATTTTCATAAATTTCACATTATTTTGATCGCCAATTAAATTATCTCTAAAATATCATATTGGAAATTATATTTATTATATGTCATTATAATAATAAATAAATAAATTATATTAATTTAAACTATAACTATTAGTCCTAACCTTTCGAGTAAATATTTTAATTTATATACATTTATAACTTCTATTTCAACTAGAAGGTCAGAAAAGTTTCAAAAGCCACACTTATGTTAAAAAAAAAATAGTTATAAACCCTAGCTAATGGACTAAGCTAGTGATAGTGTTCCATTTCAATTTTGCTAATGAATTTAAACAACAACAAAAAGTAAAATAGTATTAAACCCTTATTGAAATTATTAGAAAATGATTTTCAAGTTGTCTTTAATGTTCAAATTGAATTTTGCTAATGAATTTAAACGAATAAATTCCATTTGGTTTTTCCATTCACTAGGTTTTAGGTGATGACCTAAAGTTAGAATTATAATGATAGTGGTTTTGATAACTTAAAAATTAGGGACCATCGCATTAAATCTCTCTATTTGAATATTGAATGCTCTCAACATCGTATCAAAGGCACGTTCGGAAGGTACTACAATGGTGATTAAATTCTTGTAAGATTTATAATTTCATTTTTGGAACAAAGGTTTGGAAAAAGTTATGATTGGGTTTTTTCTCTTGTTTATATATTATGTTTATTTCATTACATATTAATATTTTGTTATTTATTTTTAAGCACGACCACCCTACTCCCTAGGTCAAGACACCCAAGATAGCAGAGTGATGCAGGGCCAGGCCTGCATAACCAGGATCTTTTAAACACTATGCCATTGGACATGCATCTCCAGAAATCTCCCAATAAAAACCTCATTACCAGTCAATTTTGCAAACTATACTATCATTTGATTAAAAAGATCTTCGCACCATTCGGAGATTTTAAATGAAACTTCAGCTTCTATTCAGAGTGTTCTGCCGGCAGACAGCACACTGTTTCACATTCTACGCTGGACACCCTCCAATTAACAAGATTCATCAACAAGATTCAGAGGATTGCGCCACGCTTGCAGGTATCAAGATACCGTTTATATGTATATCATTGGCAACCCTTCCCATGCGTAAATATGTTAACTATTTGTATGAATGGCTAAGAACTGTTCCGCCAACGGACCCCTCTCCACGCTTTAGTTAATTCAGATAATTATGTGACTGTGAATGCCGGTTCAGATCTATGTGCGCATCATTATATCCAGCGCCAATATGGATAGGATCGCTGCCTTTGAATGACAGTTCCAGAACTCAATATAACATAGAATAACCACGCACGCAGCCCTTTCGGTGGTTTCATTAATTGCTGCTCCGAAGTAATACCAAGCCTCCGCTGACCCGATATACCTTATGCTCTATTTTATAATGAATTTGTTCCGGAACGTCGGAGCTTCCCCTTATGGCATCAATTCAAATCAATAATGTTTCAATTCCACAGCAAAGTTCCCCAAGGAATATCGTGATTTGTCTGTGCAACCAGAGTTATACATCGCTGGTTTTATTTTATATGCCAAATGGATAATGCAATTGCCACGCATCGTAATGAACTAACTTTGTATTCCATCATGGTATAAGATTAATAAACCTTTAATACGCAGCTAACTCCGTATTGACCAGAAGAATAAGGAAGCCCCATGCATCGTATTCTTTAACAGGAAATTGCGGCCCCAAATTTATCATTTCACAATTCAATACACACAGTCAAGCAATCAAGCCGAGAAATAAAAAGGTCATTCCATCCTTTAAACACACAGTTAATAATTTATTGGATTCAACATGAATCGCTTACTTATGAAGACGGGAGAGAAAAAAATTATCATCAATCTTTTGACACGCGTCCTCTCCCCCTGAGAGCTTAGCTACCTTCTTATTTATAATAATAGTGGATACATATATAAGGAATAGATCAGACCTTATCTCCTAGAAAAAGTAGGCTTTTTCTTTTTTTATACAATGATTTAAAGCTTGAAGCTTTTCTCCATTCTTATCCTAATTTTAACTGGGAAAACATAGAAATTCTATCCCAATTCTTTTTTCCTAAACTATTCTCTCATATCCTTTTATTTAGAAAAAGAATATTTACATAAATTCACTTCCTAAAACAACAAAATATTTAAAATTATCACACCCCCTCTTTATTCCATATTTACAAATGAGGATGGTCTTGATGCCCCTTTATCACAGAGGCCAACCAAGACCGAAAGAAATTAATGGAAGCCTTGAGATAGAAACCAAAGAAACTCGGGTTGAGGAGAGCCTAGACAAAACCAAACTCATATTAATGAGGAGCATCATAAGAACAATCTCCCAAGGTGCAAAGATTTTACCACGCAAGAGCCATGTGACAAAACCTCCCCACCACAGACTAGAAGCACCCCAGGAGTAACTGCAGCAATGGAAGTCCGTACCTACTAGATTTCGCAAACCCAATTCTGCACATCGAGAAGGGGAAACAACTGCGGCCACAAACTAAACAGGACTAGAACCAAAATTACACATGAAGACCATAAGCAAAGAGACGGTTATACCTGTAAAGCATAGGGGGCTTGACTGGAAGGGTCACCATACCATACCACCATTTGTAGTCAGGGCTCCCACATTTAGAGCCAAGCCCATAACAAGAACCTAAAACTTTACACAATTTCGTCCCAGGGTCCCAAATAAAAGCTTGGGAACTAAACCTGAAGCCAGTTAATGCAAGACGAGTTACCGTTGTGCTTCGTCATCTATCCCATATTCCAAGCGAGCATGCATGGAAAACAATGCTCCACCCTCCCACCCTGAAACAAACACTCATTTCCCGATACTCATTACCCTTGTCATTAAGCATGCATATCATTATATCACCCATGAATGCTTCTAGATAATTCAGACTACAAACATACCATCTCATTTCCCACTTATGTTCTTGGAGCTACCTATTGTGTGCCTCAAGGGGAAAACCCTTAGGCTAGTTGGCTACTCATTTTCCCACCCCCATTAGGGGAAGATTTGTATTCGTCAATTAACTGGGATAGCATGGCCTTATCACCAGGATCTAGGTCATCTAATCTTAGAGCCAAGTGCTAATTTGTGGCAATGTCTTGATGTCTTGTCATTGTATCCCAATTTTTGAACCAGTATGCTACCATGTTGTTAGATCTCAATGAGTGAGTTGTGAGAACATATGAAAACCTATCAATAAGGGCCTCTATCCTACCTACTTGTGACTCCAATCTCTAGCTAGTCACCATCTTGAAGGGGGGGACCATCAACGATCTTTTGCACCATATGTATGATAATTTTCAAATATCCTGCAATTTGAATCTTAGAGCAACCAAGTCTTCGAGCGAGGAGGAGGTCTTTCTCCAAGCCAATTAGCTCTGCAACATTATTCGATGTGGTACCGTAGTAGCCTGTGTATATGCCAATTGGGGAGTCGTGGGAATCACAGATCACCCCTCCAAAACTTGTCAGGCCTGGGTTTCCTTTTAAGGCCCCATCAAAACTGATTTTGGTGAAGCCTAGAGGGGGATTTGTAAATAATGATAGCGAGGTTGTTGGGATGTCTCTCACAACTGTTTCATGCTGAAATATCATCTCCAGGGACAAGTTGAGAGAGGAGAGAATCACCTCTTCAGACAGATCAACCTTCCAATCCTCGTAGCCCCATTCTCCCACCAAAATGGTTTCAGGGACGTTTTATTTTATAGTTTTCCATATGGAAAGGCTGGAGGGATTTTGATTACTGAAAATAACTGTGTTCTGTTCCTTCTAGATATTCCATAGGAGGAAGCCCAAGACTAGGATCCAATCTTGATTCACAATAAGATTCTTGAAGCAGGATCATCTTGAATTAAAAATTCTTGAAATCAGATCATCGTTAGCCCGCTCAAATGGTCCAAATAGATTTCTAGCCTCTACCCATACCTCTTCTGCATTCGGGCAGCCACTCAACAGGTGATGCATTGTTTCTTCATGTTGTTTCCACAACAGGCATTGAGATGGTCCAACAAAACCCTTTTTGATCAATTGATCCCATGTTAAAATACGCTTATGTCTTACTAGCCATAGGAAGTGGGGAACTTTTGGCCATAGCTCATAATTCCAAACTTTTTCCCAGAATCTTTCTCGCAACAGGGCATGGATGTTAACCTTTAAAGGTAGGCCTCTTTAATAGAGAATGATCTCAAGGACTTGTAACCCAATATTACCTTGTATGGGACATAAGAAATAGGGATGTGTCTCTCAAGAAGCATTTGATTCAGGGTTACCCAGCTCTAAGAAGATCCCTCCAACTGCCAATCTTGATCCATTTTCCAGACACACCATTCTAATTGGTTGGGGTCATCCTTCCAAAAAGCTATCATCATTCTAAGATTTCACTGGTCTAGCATTTCTTTTAATCCTTCCAGGTATTTTTCTGGTCTAGGTGTGGCAACTGCTACGAGGACTCCTCCCAAAAGAGAGCAATAGATCCATTCTTGACTTCCCAAAAAATCGATCATGGATAAGATGGTTGTTTTGGCTAGCCAAATTCCATATGGTAGATCTTGTAGCCGTGGAAGGGTCTCAAAGAAGAGTAGTTTGATATCTACCTTGTCCATCTTTTTGGGTCCAAATATTTTTCCATTGTTCCATGTCTCCTTTTATCCAACGCCACCAAAGCTTGGCACCCATAACCGCATTTAGATCCTTCATATCCTACAAGCCCAAACAACCAGTAGCCTTCAAGAGGCATAAATCATCCCATGCCACTAGAGACCATTTCTTTTCCAGCTTGGTTCCTTACTACAACAACTTGCGACAAATTAAAACCAAGTCTTTATAAATGCGTTTGGGGGCTGGAAGGACCGATAGTTGGTACATCGGGATAGCATTCAAACCATACCATACTTTGTCAATTTCATTGAGATTCTTCTACCATATCTACAATTTCAACCCCCGGGAAGGTCCATCGCGCCTTAAAGAAATCAGAGTTTAACCTATTTGGGACTGGATCTTTAATCCCAAGCATATCCTTGACTACGACTTCCACTTCTCCAGCAGATATTTAGCTCATCAAGGTAGCCTTATGTTAATTTGTTACTAATCGTAGGATGCATCAAGTGACCCTTTCTATGTCCTCTGATTGATATTTCCTGTCTTCTGCCAACATATTCTGAAAGAAAGAGATCAATTATTGCTCCATATTATGGTGTTTTTCTAGATGAATGCCTTCACTGGAAGTAAGAGATGTAATTTGATTGTTCTGGTGATGGCTAATCATAGGCCAATGGAAACAATTAGTGTTTCTTTCACCCTCCCATAGCCATTGGATTATATATTTTTGGTGCCACAGTGCTTCTTCTTGTTGACATCGCTCTTTAAGATGGTTTATAAGGTGAACTTCTTTTGACTCCAAGGCCTCAGATATCCATTCTTGAATGATTTGGACTTGAACCTTCTCCATCTCTTCCTCTAGTTTTTCTATTCTTCAAAGGTGTTCCTGAATTCTTCTTGATTCTACATTTTGATTATGAGTTTTAGGGCCTTAAACTCATGTTGGAAGGTCTGCATTTTTTAGCCCTCTAGCACCTCTAGGGCTTCCCACCACTCTTTTAATTTGTCCAAAAAGCATGGATGGCGAATCCAGAATCCTTCAAATCTAAAAGGCCTATTTTTGGGAGAGGAGTAAATAGTGAAATCCAGGCATATCGGCCAGTGATCTGTGCCCAAGGTCGGCATAATGGATGCTTGGAGGAACAGGTCTCTCAGAAGCAGATCCTACGAGATGAGGAATCTGTCCGAACGACAAGCCACATGTTTTTGTCCTCCCTTTCTATTGTTCCAAGTATGGAGCCCATTCTTAGTGTCCACATTTGCAAGATGTAGTGCAACTATCATATCATTAAAATCCTTTGAGAATGGGTCTAACCTCCTAAATATCCCCCTCTTTTCTCCAAATTCTGGATCATGTTGAAATCCCCCCCATTGATCCATGCAAGATTCGGAAAGCACAATATAAGTCTAGAAATATCTTTAAGGAAAATCCTTTTTCCTGCGGGGTTAGGGGGCATAAACAACTAGCAAACAAATCCATGAGTCAGACCCAATACATAAGAACCTTCCAAATAAAACTATGATGTGCACCTATCTAGTCATGGAATATAACTTGATTGGGATTTCATAGCATTACAATACCTCCTGATGCATCAACCACATCTAGCATCATGACTTCACTTCCTCTCCAGTGGAGTTGACTCGCCTCTTGGAGTTTCGATGCTATCATCTTAGTCTCCTGCAATAATATAATATATGTTTTAGCCTTACTAATTTTTTTCTTCAGGGAGCAGATCTTACCTTTACTATTTAATCCCTAAATGTTCCATGAAACTATTTTCATTAGGTAAGGTCTAGGGTATGATGGAAATAACCCATCAATTGACCCATTTCCCTAGAATTGAGCAAAAAATCTCCTGCTTCTTGCATTGCTTGCTTCACTGACTTCCTCCCCTTTTTCCCTTTCTCCATTACACTCTGATCTGTATGTGTGATGGTCAAGACACCACCTTCCTTGCTTGAACCCTGAGATCTATGATCTCCCTTTGGTTTTTTCAATCATGCACACCATTGACCAAACATATTTCGAAAGTGAATGAGTTGATTAGACGGGATATCTTTGACATTGGCTTTAATCCAGACCCTAAAAAATTCAAATATTATGTGCTCATTAGTTCGCAATCTGTTATTTTTTCCTCTACCTCCAAGACCTTTCTTGTGTGAATAAGGATCTCCTTCAACCTTTGGTTTTCCTCTAGGTCTTCTAGGTTTTTCCTTTTTGGCTTGACTTGTTTGGATTTTTTAGGGTGTTGTTTATTGACCTCCATTGCTTGTAGAGCCAATTGAGCTGGTTGTTCTACAGGCTCTTCCACTAACTCCAAGTTCTCAAGGACTATGAAAGGATTACCATCCTTGACTTTTGGGGGTTTTGCCTACAATTGGGGCGTATGGATGGATTCTTGTTACGGGGGCACTAGCAAGCACTAGGTTAAGGGGGTTGATTACGAGTCAAGTGGTTTCGCCTTTTTCCCACCATTTGGAAGTCATCTTCATCCTTATTTTTTGTCGCATCCTAAGCTTCTTCTGCTAGAATGAGAGGGCAGTGTCGAAATACATAACCATACTCATGGCATCTTCGGCACTTGAATGACACATGCTCGTAATCCAGTGACTGGGTCGAGATAGAATTGTGGTACTCCAAATCTATTGATTCTGGGAGGGGATGAAAAATATTCTTTTGGACACAGATTCAGGCATATGCTGCATGACATCGTCGCTTCGTTATTTCCAAGGTTTTGACAGATTCTCCTATTGCATTCTCGACCCCTTCAAGAATATTTGGTTCCCATAAATCTTCTAGGAGAGACAACAAGCAAACCGAGACAGGGGCTACCTGAAATTGTTCTTTCTCCATATTGTAACATTCCTCCCAATATCTGATAAACAATTCAACGTTGTTCGTGAAGTATGGTCCATTTTCGAAGATTTGCTTCTGATCTTCCAGATCTGCAAAAATAACAATGAAAAACCCTTTGCTCACATTCTCAACTCTATTGGTCCTCTAGAGTTCGATTCTGACTAGATCCATTGGATGATTTCTTGCTCCCTTAGGAAGATACCCTTGAGCTTATACGTGAAGGCACGATCTTTCTTGTATTGACGAGATTCCTCCAACCTATTGTTTGGAACGACAAACTTTAGATTCTTCGTGGCCTTTGGCAGGCATCGACTCTGCCCTCTTACCTGCCATGGTACACCCATTATTGGGGTCTCTTATGTAGATGATGGATTATGGCTTGGACCCACCCTCCCAAGTTGTGATGTGCTTGCCCTACTGACTACATCTCGGAAAGAGGGGGCTCCTCCCCGAGGGGTCACTCATGGAACGACCACTCTGCACAATAAAATAATATCTACACCTGACGTTGATGAGATTTGTTGTTGCCCCATTGGTTGGCTGGAAGCGGCTTATATAGCCTTGCAAAACCCTAATGACTTTCTAACAAACCCTAGCTTCATTGCAGAATAGTTTTTTAATTAGTCACTTAAGCTATGAATATATTAAAAAACTTTTCCAAATAAAAATAAAAATGATCATCTTCTCTCCTCTCATCAAACACTAACTCTTGAATATACCTAGATTTAGTCTTTTTAATTAAACAAAAATCATCTTTTATATACCTAAACTTTGAAATTTTAAGTTTTTTTAAATTAAATTTTAAAATTTATTTAAAATTCTAAAAAAACTATATATCTTTTATTATATTTCAAAACTTATTTAAAAAAAAAAAATTAATTAATAAATTAATTTCCCAAATTTATCTAATCAATTTTTAATGAATGTTATCATTTTTAATTACTATTATCTTTTAAGTTTTTTAAAGATCAAAGTGATGTGATTTAAGCTTTTTTAAGATCAAGTAATGTGGTTTGAGTCCTTAAGATAAGTAATTGAGCTTATTAAGTAAGTGAGCTTTACTCTTTTCTAAGTTAACATATGATTAGTTAGCCAATAGTTTTTTAAAGATTGAAATTACATTTTTTTAATATATATTAATTAATAACATATGATTAGTTAGCAAAATATGATTAGTCAACAAATATGGAGAAGAAAAGAGAAGATTGAGAATTTCCGTAAAATGAAATACACAACCACTACCTCTTCTTCACGCTCTTAGACTCTTCAGATCTGATTTTTGTTTTTCCCCATTCGATATTACCCATATTGCTCTGTCACTTCCATAGCATTGTTGTATCAATAAACTAGGTATATTATTAACAATGTTGGCATATTATGACATGACATAGTATTGTTGTATTAATAAATTATGTATATTAAGCAGTTGTCTATAATGAGATTTTTTGGAAGTTTTTTCGGTGGGTTTTTTTGTCAAAATCTGGTAGCAATTTATTGGAATCTCAAGTTTGATAGCTAGTTTCTGCACAATCAAAGTGCCCAGGGGTTTTTCAGGGTGCTGAATCCAAATATGCAGTTAAAAAACCATTTTAACTGCAGCAAATCAAGATTTGAGCTCAATTTCTCCTCGGCCGGGTTCGGTCACCGGAATCTCCAAAAAGTCGCATTATAGACAACTCCTATTATTAACAATGTTGACATATTATGTCATGTCATGTGGATGTTTTTTTTGTTTTTTGTTTTTAAATGAATTTTAATTATTAAAATTATAGTTTAACGGCAGATGAACTTTCGTCCCATATTTAACTACTCTACTGATCTAAAAATAAAACTTGTAACGCGGGTAACCAAGACACTGAGCCTTGTTGAAGATTGAAGAAAAGGACGAGCGTGGAGCCGACTAGTCGAACTACCAGGCCAATCTCCTCTGAAAAATGTGTGGACTAGCCATCGGCGTGTAACGGAGTGTGCACCATATTCAAACTTGGAAGAAGCGTGGAGAACAACAATTGCTGGACTGCTTCACGTAGCAAGGAAGTTGTGACTTTCATTGTAACTGTGGACCCATATGCATACGTCTAAGAAGTAGAATCTGTCATGGACCCATATCCATATGCATAAGGAGTAAAGCTTGTCGTGGCTGCTGTGGACGAGCGTATCATGGGTTTGGAGTGCTAATGTGAGATTTGGTACTCAAAGTCCTGCAACCAGAAATTGATGCGGGTGCCTGGCGAGCAGTTGAATATGGATATGTGTTGATTTGTACGGAAGTGTTGTTGAAGAGTACGTTATGGTGCAGCATCTTGGGAAGGAAAGTCGAAAGATAGTAGAGTAGCGTGACTCCTGTTAAGATTTGGTGTGGAATATGGGATGTTTTGGTTTATAAAATTCATGTTTAATGGAAGACATGAATCCAAATATAGAGTTGGATCAGCCAGAGAATTTAAAGACATTGGTGAAATATTGAAATCATTAATGTCAGTTTGGTTATTTGTTATTTTTTTAAAGGTAAAAATTTCAAATTTTGGGCAATAAAAATGGAAGGGCTTCTTAGTTCAGTAATTTTATGGCAATTTGTTTAAAAAACTTTTATAAATGTCCATGATAAGATTAGAGGTGCAGTATCATTGCTTCTTATTATTTCAGATTTAGATGAGAACATTTTGTCTAGTATTTTGTATGAATTTGGTGAAATATGTGATGCAAAAATGTTTTGGGATATTCTTGAAATGAAGTACAACATGAAGTGGAGTGAAAAAGATGACGCTGATGAAAGATACAGATAGAAAAGTTGAGGACTCAATAACAATTGATGAATTGAAGAAAGTGAATAGCCTTTTTGTAGTAGAGGTGGTACCTCCAATGGTTGTTGTTGATAAAGAAGAATTTGCAACAACAATAAAATATGATGATGGAAAGAACTCAAACTATGATGATGTAATGAATCTCATGAATGTTTATGAGCGTGCTATTGGTAACTTCCAGGAAAAAGCAACAAAAAAAAGTATAACTTAGTTGTCATTGAATTATACTTAAAAACTCTCAATGATGGAAGTGAATGGGTTGAAAAAGGAATTAAAATGAATTGACATCATCCTAGTTTTAACAAGGAGCAATATCTAGTGTTCATGATCTCATTAAGAAGAAGAAGAAAGAAGTTTGGAGCAACAAGTTCAAGAAAAAATGTCATAATTATATTGTAGCAAAGAAAGTCAAAATGAAATATTTGAGTCATGTTTGTAAACCTAGTTGTGACTTGGACCGGCACGCAAGTTAAAGTATAGGTTGTGATTAAGGGGAGATGTCATAATAATAATCACTACCATTGTTCCTTATTCAGTGAGGAGTTAATAATCGGATAGTTAGCAAGGTTTAGGTAGATAATAAATGACGATAGTTGGCAAGGCTCAAGTAGATAGGTTTAGGTAGATAATAAATAGAGTCGGTGCAATACCTATAGATTCTCCGGCTTAATTGATGTATAAATTGTTGTATATTGAATGCAATCATCAACGATTATGAGTTGAGTCTTGATTCAATGCAATACCTATAGATTCTTGGACTGGATTGATGTATAAATTGTTGTATATTAAATGCAATCATCAAGGATTATAAGTTGAGTCTTCATTGTTATTATGAGTTGACTCTCCGTTGTTAATAATCGACGATAGTGGGCAAAGTCGGACAACAACATGGCAACAAAAATATAAATTGTTGTATATTAAATGCAATCATCAAGGATTATGAGTTGAGTCTTCATTGTTAATAATCGACAATAGTTGGCAAAGTCAGACAACAAAATCGTAACAAAGGCACAAAGTCCGACAACTACATCGTAACAAAGGCACATTGGGAAGGTAATACAAGGGTTTTTATATTTTTGTAAGATCTATAATTTTATTTTTGGAACAAAGGTTATGAAAGATCTATGATTGGTCTTTTTCTTTTTATATACTCTGTCTATTTTATTACATGTTAATATTTTGTTATGAAATCGAGGGATAGCACAAGATTTGAACCCAAGACTTACTATTTAGTGAGATTTCATTTCCAGAATCATTACCAATTAAATTACCCAAGCAAACCTAATCTTTTATATACATAAACTTCAAATTTTAGATTTTTTTAATTATATTTTATAACTTATTTAAAATCATCCAAAAAATTAATAAATTAATTTCCTAAAATTATCAAATCAATTTTGATAAATATTATATTTAATAAAAATTGAGATTTCCACACTTCCTTCTTTTATGTTTTGTAAATATCAAAATGATGTGATTTGAGATTTTTTAAAATTTCAGTCTTTAAATAAGTAAATTGAGCATTGCTCTTTAAGATAAGTAGATCGAGTGTTGATCTTTCCTATAATAATATAGGATTAGTTAGCAAATACTTTTATGTTTTGTAAAGATCAAAATTATATGATTTGAGATTTTTTAAGATTTCAGTCTTTAAATAAGTAAATTTAGCATTGCTATTTAAGATAAGTAGATTGAGTGTTGATCTTTCCTATAATAATATATGATTAGTTAGCAAATACTTTTTTAAGGATTGATATTGCTTTTTCTTTAATATATATTAGTTAATATAAGGTTAAAATTGTAAAAATATTATTTTATAATTTATATAATTTTTAAAATAAGATTGTAATTTATTAATAGTAAGTATATAATTATAATAAAATGATAAAGTTAAAGCAAATTGATAATGAAATTCCCATTTTATTTTTTATAAGAATCTCTCCTTTCTGATTAAAAAAATAACATTTATAAACTCACGTTAAGAAATGAACTTAATTATAATCCTAATAAAATGATAGATAGTCCAAGGAAATTGATGATATAATGTTCGGAAAAAAGATGAAATTCCAATTTCTTTTGTTTGGCCCCCATTACTCATTTTCAACTAATAAAAAGAGGCTAGGTTTAAAAAATGTTGTAGTTTAATTAGGCAGAGGAATTGTTTAGAAAGTTATGGAAATTTCAATTATAGTTAGAGAAAATTTCTGGAGGATTTTTGTAAATTTAAGTTGTAGTTGTTAAACTTCAAAATTTTGCTAAATCCATTTCCATCATAACAAATATGATTCAAATACTTCCTCTACAAGATTTTTTGAAATTTTTTTATACGATTCCGACCACTTTCAGCCGTCCCTCTGCCTCCATACATATTCCTCCTTAAAAAATTCATATAAAAAACATAAAAGGAAAAGCATACACCACTTTTAAGCAAATGAATGAAAATGAATTTTCAGTGACAGGCAGAGGTTGTGTCAAATTCAGAGAATTTCCTCACCTACTAGAAACTTCAAACGACAATCCTTACGGGCCGCACTAACCTAGTGCCAAGCGGCCGACCAAGAACCGTCCGTTCAAAAAGTCCACTTACAATCGAGTGCCCTTGTCCCTCACCTCTCTACGAAAGCTGGCGCCACTCATTCATTCAATTAAAATAACATTTCCTGAATCGCAGCTACCGCCGCGTCCGCCTCTTCTATTATCGCCCCGTTTCTCCTATAATTCTTCATAATCATTCATCGATTCATTCGTAGGTATTGACAGCAGTGGATATGGATAGCAAACAACGCTTCACCCTCCCCAAAATCAGAGGAAGAGAAAGACTGCAACGATACTCCCGGAGGAGTAGTAATATCATTAGGTTTGCTGAATCTGAATCTTCATTCTCCCATTGAATTAATTAATAAAACCATGGGTTTACTTATTTATTTGATGTGTTCATTGGTTGATTGAATTCACAGCGGGGAGCAACGTGGAATATTGTTGTGAGCTATCTAGTGAAGAAGAAGAATTGATCAATAGGCTTTACAACCTCCTGGGTGACAGGTTCGTGTACCTCTTCTTCACTGTTACACCAACTTTTTTACATCATTGTTACTCAGTTGGTTGAATTGAATTGAGAAATGTATGGGCGCAGGTGGGATTTGATTGCGGGGCGCTTTCCATGGAGAAGAAAAGAGGAAATTGAGAATTACTGTAAAATGAGATACATAGTTACTACCTCCTCTTCTTCACACTCTTAGACTCTTTATATCTTCACGCCACACTATGTAGCAAAAAGATTTTGGAGGCTCATTGTATTAGGTCTTGTGTTATTGTATATGTAATTCACTCATTTCTGTATTAGGTTTTTCTCCAAGTAAGTCATCTCCAGAACACCGTTTGATTTTTTATTTTTTTCCATCTGATCTTCCCATGCTTCTGTGTCACTTCTTTTTCTCTTAGGACATTATTGTTGTATCAATAAAATCTGTATTATCAGCCATGTTCTTGTATCATGTTATCGCATGTGTACGGTTCTTTTTCATGAATTTAAATAATTAATAATATATTGATGGCAGATGTATAATAAATATATATATATATATTGTGGGAGCAGGTGGGATTTGATAGCGGGCGCCTTCCATGGAGAAGAAAAGAGGAGATTGAAAATTACTGTAAAACGAGATACATAGCCACTACCTCTTCTTCACGCTCTTAGACTCTTCATATCTATATGTAGCAGAAAGATTTTGGAAGTTTATTGTATTAAATGATGTATGTATTAGTTATTGAATATATAATTCACTAATCTCTCATCTCTTGTCACACTCGCCGGTACTACAGAACACCGTCTAATTTTTGTTCTTTTTCCATCCGAACTTCGCCATGTTTTTTCAGAAGAAAAAATCACATTTTCTTATATTATCTTAATATAAAAGGACGGAGTTACATAGAATGGTCCATAAATAGTGCTATGATCCAAAAAAGCCACAATTTTGCTTGATGATCTAAGATATATAGGATCCTAATTGTTTATTTACAAAACAGATATTATATTTTGTGACAGGTACAGATCCATATTAAAAACTGGTAAACTATGAAGAAAAAATAAACAAGATCTTCACAAAAAACTGTCCATATAAACACATGATAAAAGCAACTGAAAAGATATGTAAGAAAGACAGCAGGACTGTTCAACAAGAAAGGTTATGATTGGCCTTGATACAGAGCAAAAGAGATGACAAAGGCCTCCTAGAATTCTGGAAGATAGTTTCATTCCTCCATTTCCACAGGAACCAGCATACCAAGACAAACAAAGAGCGCCAGGATGCATTCTGTTCACTCCACCATTTAAAACCATCCTGTACAGAGGAAAAAAAGTGGTAAGGAAAACCAAAATATATGCAAAGATCATACCAGATAAGAAGAGATGAGGGGCATTGAAAAATCATATGTAAGTTTGTCTCAGCAGCATTCAGACACATGACACAGCGGCTTGGACCCTGCCACCCTTTCCTTTGAAGCACCTCCCATGTGAGATTCCTGTTCCAAAACTAGCCACGAGAAAAGGATCATTTTTAGTGGGCATGAGACTTTCCATAATGGGGAAGGAAAGATAAGTTGATTGGAGATCGTTGACCCCATGGAAAGAGCTGCATACAGATCTTTTACACTTACGGGTTAACCCCATGGAAAGAGGTGCATACAGATCTTTTACAAGTATGGGTAAAGGAGAACGGGGAAGTTTCCACGCAAGGACATCTTTTGAACCAGTACGGCAATAGCCGATCCGTGCAAAGCTTGAAGAACAGATCTCCAGATAGGATAAATGGAAGGAGGCAAAAGAAGGTTCACTTCATCTTTCCAGACCGGGGATGTAAAAGACCAAGATTTTATCAACTTATCCCAGGTGAAAATGGCTCTTGAGTGGAGAAAAGAAACCAGAGCAAGAGGAATAGGAGAAACCAAACCATTCATAATGGAATCAATGCCAATGAGGATGCTTGTACCAGAGAAAATCTTCCAGCGTAAGTTTTCCATAAAGAAAGACTGGTTTTTCTGAGGCTTTGCCAAATGGCAGACCCCCTTTTAATCCCCAAGGATTTCCTTCTATACCAATACTCAATATTTCTGCCTTTTAAGTATTTCATGTTAATAAACAAGCTCCACGGGCCCTCACCAAAAATGCCCCTGTGAAGAGATTTACAAAGGAAGGCATTTCCAAAAGACCTCATGTGTAACAAACCCCATCCTCCAACCTTTTCTCGATCTAGATATAGCGTCCATCTTTACCAAATGAATCTTTGACTGATAGAATTTCCCTCCCCATAAAAAGTTTGCACCCAATGAGCACATTTTTTTGATAATAGAAGCAGGTAGAAAAAAGAGATGAGCCCAGTAAATCGCCAGCTGTGCCTAAACCAAAATAAATCTGCGTGCTAGAGAAAAGACTAGATTCTCATCCAGAAATCCTATTGTAGAAACTATCAACAAACCAAAGCCAGTCCCCTTTTTTGTTCCCTCCATGTGTTTCTTCTTCTGAATTTTAATTATTAATAATATAGTATGAGGGCGCAGATGAATTTCGTTTCATTTTTAACTGCTCTACCGGATAATCTAACCTAAACCTAAAAGCTAACCTAAACCTAAAAGTTAAGAGTTCTATTTAAAGTGTATTTATAAACCTAAAACTTAAAAGTTCTATTTAAAATGTATTTATAACGTGCGAACATGTAGTTTTTAAATTAGAGTAATACTGTCGTTTGTGGAAATTAAAACTTATTAAATTTTATTTTGTTTCTCACAGTGTTGTAAATCATATAAAATTCTATATATATATATATATATATTTTTAAAATGTTATGATGTATTATAACTTGTGCTACCAGAATTATAATTAAAATTTATAATGTGTTTTTTGAATTAGAACAATAACACAGCTAAGACTCATTACAAAGAGATTTCTAAACACCAAAAACATGATATGCTGTTAGAATTATATAAAGTTGAAAATAAAATACCATACACATTTGCCTCCATCATCCCACTTATATATCATTTTATAATTCTATCCCATATATATATAATATTTTATATATATATTATATTATATATATAATATATATATATATATATAATTATAATTATAATTATAATTTTGAGTATTAATTTTATATTAATTGTTTTATAAATTTCATTGCATTTGTTAATTTTAATTAATATATTATATTTAGGTGGATAGGCTTTCTTTTATTGGAATTGGCTACTATATCAAATTAGATATCAAGATTAACCACAAATGGAAAGACACAAATTCTAACAATTTTATTAGTGGGAAGGTAAATGAAACGTTTTATTCTTGCTCTTAACTAAAAGTTGAACATTTTGCCCCTGGCATGTAGTGCTTACCATTTATATTATATTAAAAGGTGTTGGCCTATGAGTTTCATTATGACCGATATATCATATTAAATTAAAAATGAAGTGCATTGAAATATAGATGCGTTACATTTCAAATTGTGAGATATATTTATTAGTCCCTGCCCTCCGGGCAGGGCAGGGACTATAGTAATCGGTTTTGGCTTGTTACTATTAGTTCTACACGCGAATCCATAAAAAACTGTATTCATTAACCTAAGTTGAAACTTTATATTTCATAAATCACTTTTTTTAAACCAATACGAAATCTCTACAGCTATTTGGACCAATAAGAATTTTCACCATCTTATTTGGCCTCATATCGAGGCCAGGGTCTTGCCAAACTTAGGATAAATCTTGATTTAATATATGGATTCAATCAATTTTTTGAACATGGGAACTAATGCTAGCATTGCATTAGCATTAATTCGCTAACATTAAATGTTGACGTGAGATATCAGTGAACTTTATAAATTTCTCAAATGTGCATGCATGTTGAGGTGCCCATCGTTGAAGTTGGCCGCTGGATATGTGTTGTCGAGCATAGGGGCGGTGATAGCTTCTTCATAAGAGCCAACCTGCGTGGGAGTCTGCCATACTCCGTTGATCTGTTGCGCTTTCCGGGCAGTGGCTTCTTGCCCATTCTGAAGAAGTTGAGCAATCTCCCTTCGCATTTGCTTTAGCTGAACCTCCCTCTTATTTGCTTCAATGCTGTTTTGCTGTTGATCAAAGCAACGAACAATCAGAATCATAAAAGCCGAAAAATGTTGTTTTGCTGTTGATCAAAGCAACGAACAATCAGAATCATAAAAGCCGAAAAGTTAATGCTGTTTTGCTGTTGATCAAAGCAACGAACAATCAGAATCATAAAAGCCGAAAAGTTTTTAGATGTTATCAGGTCAGTCTCGCATATTTTCAAGTTTCTAAATCAAAGATTAATTGGAAATTCAACGATTTCCTGTCGCTAAGCAGTTGCTCAAATTCTTAAAAGGACAAGTCACAAAACATACAAATTTTCATACTATTTATATTTGTGTTAATTCTTTAATTATTCTTCATACTAGTTATATTTGTGTTAGCCATCAGTGACTAGATTTGTTTCGGCTCTGAGTAGTTAGATTCGCGCTATCCACTTATAAATAAGTTCCATATAAAAGTTTTCCGGCATAATACTGAGTGATACATTCAAGAGAATGCAATTACTGTTCCCTTCAAGAAAGAAATGGGAATAGGCACACATACAAACCTGTTACTTATTGAATTCATTCAAGGCAAAGTGTGCAAGTCGGTCAATGAGGGGGCTATGCTGAAAATTGGGCATGTTCTGATGCTTTCTTTGTTCTTCCTTTGTTGTACAGCGTGCCTACTGTGAAGTAAGAGCTTGGTTCTCCGCAATCTGCCCATGGACCACCAGAAAGACGAGGTCAGCAATTCTCTGAATCTATTTTACGTTGCGGGAGGCCATGATAATGGTCATCCCCTTGTCCCTTCTCGCCTGCTCTTCAGTCGGAACAACCCCCTGTTCTCTGTTTCATTTAAATTCATGGAATTCTCTGTTTCATTTAAATTCATGGAAAACAGTTAATAATCTGTCTTGTCAAAACAATATTATTTATTTCTACTTGCTAATTGGGAGCTTAATAGAGTTTTCAGTGGAATTGATTTGTTGTTCTCAGACATAGAGTATTTGTTCCAAAAAACATAGCACTGTTATAACTATCGCAATTGTTACCTTCAGGCAAGCGAATGGCCGGGAAACATTGCAGTTATCAGGGATTGCTAAGAACATTAAATGCTTAAAGTGATTCAAATGATTTAAATTTTTTGAGTCCATCTGGCGTATCAAACCCACAAATAAATAAATATAAGGGCTTCCATATACGAACAAAGATCCTTCTATAGTTATTTAAAATTTAAAATGCATCTATGCTTGGTAAATAAATAATGATAAATGAAATCGTTTTATCGATAGATTTATTTTGTGATGGCATCAAAGTTGTAAAAACGTCCACTGTGACTATCAAATAAACCCTCCAAGCTACAACTGGTAATAAATTTGACAATTTGACCGCCAAAGCAGGAATGTGTTGTAAAGTCACATACAAAGAATCCATAGTTTACGTAGTACATTTGACA
This sequence comes from Pinus taeda, assembly GCA_000404065.3. Classification (NCBI taxonomy): domain Eukaryota; kingdom Viridiplantae; phylum Streptophyta; class Pinopsida; order Pinales; family Pinaceae; genus Pinus; species Pinus taeda. The sequence continues at coordinate 296,228 of APFE030025325.1, read as the reverse complement.
ATTTGTCAGCTCCGCAACAACAATCACAGCAATCCTCAAACTCAAATGTCGATAAATGGGTTCAATGAACTCAAAGAGAAGAAAAGCTCACCCACCATCCTTCCAAATAATCAATAGCCCCGTAAATGGTTTCTAAATCAACATATTGCATTATCATATAGGTGGTTGAATAGCCATATATAAAAAAAAAAATAAAAAAATAAAAAAAATCCACAAGAACATAATGTTTAGGTGACCTGATGAATCGAACCTATATTTTCTTGTAAATGGGTAATGACAAACTGTAAGGTTTAAGGCAAAATAAAAATGTCCAATGTAAAAGCTTGCAACTTGTACCTATTAGCTGGACGTGAAACCGGGAAGAAGCTTGTATAAATCCTGCACAGTAAGCAAGGAAAATCAAACTAGAGAACTTAAAACCGTAAGCTAAGAAAGATATATATATTCGTATACATGCATGACCGGGTAAAGATTTACCTATTTCCGCATCTACGACTGGCAAGGAAATTGAGGGGCGATACTGAAAGATGGTCTTCGGCAAACCATTGAGTAACACTGGAAATCGACCATCCTCAAAACAATAAGCAAGAAAATAAGACAAGATAAACGCAACATCCAGGAAAAGTGGCATAAAAGAAATTGCTCTTCGAACTGAGAACTTTCCATCAAACTGATAATTAAATGAGGGTTTCCATAGCTGAACAAACCATACCTTCTCGCAAGGTGGATTTCTCATTCTTGTGAATCTGGCTAGCTGAGTGGAGGGTATTGATCGAGAAACATATATAATCCAGGCTCAGCAGGGCAAGCAAAGATCTACAACGATGATCGTATCTCTCCCGGGTATCGGCTAGCGGTAGTCAGCACCTCCATCGTGTGACTGATGGGGACTATAAGCATCCTGTATATGCGCTTCCCTGTGGCAACCGACTGTGAATGACCGGAGAGATAAGACAACCATTCTTGAAACAGCTAGAGAGATCACAGCAGAAGCTTGACAGAGATAAGAGTGCGCGGCTCGCTACGCTCAATAGAGGTCCGCCTTTACAATACCTATCTAGAGCTAGGAAATACACAGCTTTACCTTGACAGAGATAAGACAGCCATTCTTGAAACAGCTAGAGAGATTACCAACTAGAAGGGCGAACGCCGGTTAGCAGCTGCAACCAATTCCTCCGAGATCAGACCTGCTGTAATCATCAAGTTGTTTTCGAATGGCATTAGCTACCCGTGCTCGACCGCTAAACAGCGATGCCTGGTTTCCTCCGCCACGTTTCGCTCATGCACATACTCAAAAAGGAAATGAAATACGGAAACTTCTTCCTGCCGTTTCAATGTGAATTTGATGATGTAATCGAAATACCAAACCCAGGTCTTCAACAACGCAACCGCATTATTACTTTTGCATGAATTATACCATGTCATTATTTTTCCATGAGAATTTCAAAACTCGGGTCTTTAACAAGCTGGCAACCACGTCATTACTTTTACTAGATGTATGTCACGTCAATGCTTTTCCCATAAATATACTGGGGCGTTTGTGCGGTAACATATAGAGATACACATTGATATGGTTGAAAACAATAGGCATCAGAACTTAATTATTCATTTGGATAAGGATGACAGACCACCTCGCAGAAAATACCAAACCCAGGTCTTCAACAACGCAACCGCATCATTACTTTTGCATGAATTATGCCACATCATTATTTTTCCATGAGAATTTCAAAACTCGGGTCTTTAACAAGCTGGCAACCACGTCATTACTTTTACTAGATGTATGTCACGTCAATGCTTTTCCCATAAATATACTGGGCCGTTTGTGCGGTAACATATAGAGATACACGTTGATATGGTTGAAAACAATAGGCATCAGAACTTAATTATTCATTTGGATAAGGATGACAGACCACCTCACAGAAAGGAACGTCGAGTACGAGTGGAGTTTCAGTTGATGCAGAAACTAAGAGAGAGAAATTCCTTGACAGAAACAATGATTGTCATCGATTTCAAAACCCTAATTTCCTTTCCAGCAGCCATGGCGGAAGAACGCTTCATATCGACAAGCGATTTATCTCCATTTTCTTCTTTTTCTGTTTGTTCACCCGATTCAACGGGTTCCTTGGACGACATGATGGACAAAGGCAATTCTTCATGGGAATTATCGCCTCCACTGATGCCCGACGGCAATGGCGGCCCTCTCTTTCACATGAAGTCTCTCAGAGCGAGCCTCCCTTCGCGCAAGTAAGTCTAATTGGTCAATGTATATTCATTTAAATTATCGGCCTCGCTTCAATTGAAACGAGGGTTGCTGTAACATTTTGTTCATTTTGGCTATTCGTTTGAGTTATTTGCAGGAGGGGTTTGTCCAAGTTTTCCACCGGCAAGTCCCAATCGTTTACGTCTCTGGCAGATGTGAAATGTGTGGAAGACCTGGACAAGCCGGAGAAGAAGCTCAAGAGTTCACACAGCTGGGAATCAACGGTAAAATCATCATATAATAGTCAGGCCATACGATCCTCGATGGTCTCTGTAGGCTCAGCATAAGAGGCATCTCTGATGTCTAAACAATGCATTTCCGTCAACGCAAGGACTATGTTTTTCAGTCGACATCGTGACCGATTTCTGACGCCCCTCGATCTGCCAGCTATGGAACTGCACCTACACTCTTGCTCAGGTGAAACTTGAATGCACAGGGCTGGACCAGCTAGGCAGGGACTAGCTGCCATGCAGCCTGTCTTGTTTTGATTTGAAATGGTACACCTCAGTAACATCGATTCTCTCTTTTTTTTTCAAAAGAAAAATCATATTGATTAAATGAAAACAGTTACATATTTGGAGTAATCCGTAGCATCTACAGAGGGTATTTTATGATCATATAGTTCATAACGATGCATAGAGCGAGTAGGTCTGAAAAGCATTATGATTTGTATAACAGAAAAAACATATATACGATCAAATGAAACCCATATGGATCAGCCGTAATGCGACTCAGATGCCCAGGAATTGTAGAAGGGCCTTGATGCGCAGCAGCGTAGAGGAGATGGTACTTCTGTGACCATTGAAGATGGAGTCATTTCTCCAGAGCCATATCGACCAGCAGACAGGAATGAAGATAGAGCGCCTTGAAACCGTCTGTTTGCTCCACCAGAAGAATCCTTCCTGAACAGAGGAGAAGCATGGATGAGGAAAATCCAGATGGAGGGAGAGATCATACCAGATTTGCTTGGTTGCATGACATTGGAAGAACGTGTGGAGGTTAGTTTCCCCGTCTGCAAAACATAAGGCACAGTGGCTCGGCCCATTCCAACCACGTTTCTGTAAATTGTCCCAGGAAATATTTCTGTTGTGAAAGAGGAGCCATGAGAAAAAAGTCATCTTGAGAGGGCATGGAGCTTTCCAGAAAGAGAGAGGGAAAAAGGGCAGAGTAGGTTGAGCCTCCATGAGTAAAAGAGTTGTGTAGATATCTTTAACTCGAATAGGATTTGCTGCACGAGGCAGGCTCCAAACCAGTTCATCCTTATCCCCCATTCTTTTAATGGGCAACCCCTGTAGGGAATCGCGCAAGGAGTTCCATGCTGCACAGAGGTGATGCGGCAGGGAAAGATCTTCGGCGTCCATCCAGGAGGGCGAAGAGAGAGACCATGTTTTAATGAGGCGATTCCATGTGAAGATGCCCCTGTAGTGGAGATATGATACCAGAGGCTGCGGAATCGTAGAGGAGATCCTGTTGAGAAGAAGATCAGAACCAATAAAAATGTTCGTACCTGTGCATATAGACCATCGGAAATTACGCATAAAGAAAGGCAGGATCTTGCGGAAACTTTGCCAGATTGCAGACCCTTTCTTTGAGCCCAGAAGATTCCTCCTGTACCAGTAAGCCAGATTCCTCCCTTTCATATATTTATAGTGGATGAAAGCGCTCCAAGGGCCGCTGCCGAAAATGGCTCGGTGGAGAGATTTGCACAAGAGTGCGTTCCCCATGGATCTCATGTCTAATAAACCCCAGCCTCCCTGATTTTTTGGTAATGTTAGGGATTTCATCTTCGCCAGATGAAATTTTGTATGTCCAGAAGTGCCTCCCCACAAAAAGTTTGCTGCGTATGTTTTCAATTTTTTGATAATGGAGGCTGGAATGTGAAAAAGGTGCGCCCAGTAGATAGCTAGTTGGGACAACACAGCTTGAACAAGAACAAAGCGGCCTGCCAAGGAGAGGGATCTTGCTTCCCAGCCAGAGATCTTAAAGTAGAAGCGGTCCAGCAACCAAGTCCAATCCCCCCGGTTGTAACCAGATGGTTTGAGGGAGAACCCCAAATATTTGAGACCGTTATCAATGTGTAAAGCTTCAATACCGAAAAGCGTAGATATCCAGGAGACCAAGACATTCTCAGGTTCATTATGGTATAGTTTCGATTTTTCCTTGTTGATGCCGATGCCAGTAGCAGAGTGAAACCTGGATACAATTTCATGGAGGCATTGCCAGGAGGCCTTATGAAGCATAGCAAAGACCAAGATGTCATCCACAAACAGGTTGTGAGATAAGTAAAAGTCTTTACACATCTTTATAGGTTGGAATCCAGAACCATTCGCTGCCCTGTTAAGGAGGATGCTGAAGGAGTTCATGACCAGAATGAACAGCAAAGGTGAGAGGGGGCAACCCTGTCGGAGGCCTCGTTCAGCCTTGAAGAAGGGGGATGGGGAGCCATTAATAATAACCGAAAAATTAATGTTTTCGACACAAGCCATGATCCATTCCAAGCCTTGTGACCGTAACCCGATCTTTGCCAATAAAATCCTGAGCAGACCCCAGTCCACGCAATCATAAGCCTTTTTTAAGTCGATTTTTAAGATTGCAGCCTTTGTCTTTTTAGTCCGGATGTTATAAAGACATTCCTGGGACAGAGCCACCGCGTCCCATATATTTCACCCTTTCAGGAAGGCGTGTTGATCTCTGGTGATAAAGCGATTTAGAACCAGCTTGAGCCTTTCAGCAATAATCTTAGATGTGATTTTGAAAAGAGAGTTGCAGAGGGCAATCGGCCTGTAGTTATGGAAGGATGCAGAGTCACCATTTTTAGGAATTAATGCGATGAGGGTAGATGACAGGGCAGCATGTATATTCCCCGACACTCGAGAGGCCTCGACCATGTGCAGCAAGTCCGTCTTAAACAGATCATAAAAATGGAGGAAAAATTCGATGGGCCATCCATCGGGCCCCGGGCTCCTTTCTTTTTTGGATGTTTTCATGGCTCTCTTTAACTATGAAATTGATTCTAATTATGTGTATAAATATTCTCCACTAATAAATAACTACTAGCTTTTATACACTTCTTTGATTTTATCCTTTTAAAATTTTATCCTTTTCCTAATTTAAAGTGTTTATAACTTGCCAAAATACATAACAAAATTTTGTTACAATTTTATATAAATTTAAATTCATATTTTTATTTTAGATTTTATAAATATAAACCTAAGAATTTTAAAATATTTTTTGAGATTGTTGAATTAAACAAACATTTTCATTTAAAAAACTTTTATTATTAAAAATTTAACTTTTATTTATTAAGAATTTGATAAATTAAAGATTATCACGGATCCAAACTCATTTCGATTTTGAATAATTTCTATATATATATCCCACATGAAATTGAAAAGTACAAAGATAACAAATAAAATAAAATTGTGATGAATTTTACCTTTTCAAAACTTTTATTAATATGGTTTTTTATTTTTTATTTTTACGCTATTTTTATATTTCTTAGAGTTCAAACAAACATATAGATTTAGGTTTCATTTTATAATTAAAAATATTTTTATTAAAGATCATGATTTTGATAATTAAATAAAAGTTAAAGTAAATAAAACTTCAAGTTTAATATGACATTCAATATTAAATTTATATAAAAATTAATAATAAAATTATCAAATATAACTTCTATTAAAAAATAGTCATTCATTGTATGGTATTGATGATGCACTCGATAGCCTTTGATAAAGGGCAAACTAGATGCACAACATTGTGGCAATGCAACTATCCCTTCCAAAATCCTTTTAATAAAGGGCAAGCTCAACATGGTCAAAATCCTTCAAAAGTTTAGTTTGTTTCATGTTCTTGTAATTTCATACAGCTCGGACCTTTAATACATGGCAAAGCCAAACACACAACTCAACCACAATAGAATTATTGTATTATTCCGAGAGCCTATTGTGTGGCCTTTGTCCATCATGTGTTGTGGTTTTATATGTTAATCTTTAATAAATATTATGTTAATTATGATAAGTTTTAGGGTTTTAGGTTAGAATTTGTTTTTTTTTTTAAAATTATATATGATTATATATAAAGAGATTTGGTATTTTGAAAAAAAAAAAATTAGCAAATTCATAAAAAATATGTGTAAAAAAAAATTCAAAACCTAATAAATAAATTAAAGTTCAAATAAATAGCACTTTTATACCCAATTTAAAATTTTGTCATTTTGTACAGAAAAATACGCAACTAATTTCTCAAAAGTACATTAAGAATACAAGATTACCATTAACCAAAAATCTTACTAGATCTTTACCAACATTATACTTCATCGAGACATGTCAATATTGATAATATAAATATTAATATTAATGTTATTAATAATATGGTTAATATATTATTAATAATTTCATATAATGATATTATTAAATGTAATATCTTAATATATTTGATTGACCAATTCTAAATGGTTAATGTGACTAACAATATTATTAATAAATAATTTAATTAACTAATATTGATTATTGTTAATCTTATTAAACACTAATAATTGCAGTAAGTTATAATTAATCATTTATTAATTTATTAAGCCAAATGAAATATTAAAAGCTTGATTATTAACTAATATATGAAAACATAATGTAATGAGTATCAATGTTTTTCATTATTTATTATTATTATTAGGTTAAAGTTTTAATATAATATAAGTTAATATAAATAAGAATATTTTTATAATAATATATTAATGTTATTGTTAATATTTAATATTAATATTAGTAATAATAGTTTGTAGATTTCTGTGGTGTGGTTTTTTAGAAGCCGAATTCGGATATCCCACCATTTTCGTCCTTAATTTGTGGACGTTTTGAGTCTAGACCCAGACTCATGAAACGTCCAGACCAAGACTCATCATCAGGACTGATTTACAAAGAAGAGAGACAGTAGCAATAAATATGGTTAAGGTTGTGTGAGATGTCAAGTTTTGTAAAAGAAGAGAGACAGTAGCAATAAATATGGTTAAGGTTGTGTGAGATGTCAAGTTTTGTAAGCCGACCGTCTATATTAATATTAATATATTAATATTAGTATTAACATTGATATTAATGTGTGTCTTTTACTCTAAAATAAGTGTTACAATTTAAATAATCATGCCCATTAAAAAATGTGCCTTACCATTCACACCATGCCTATGAAATTGATTGTTGAACTTTTGAGGTCATAGTTATAACATCCCCAAAAACTATTTAGGTTTAAATTTTAGTGTTAATATAATATGACATAGTTTTAATGTGATCTAATAAAACCATATATATATATATATATTATATATAAACTTTTGCAGCCATAGTTGTAACCCACCCTAAAATGGTTGCTATGTATATATATTGTAGATATATTCTAAAACGATTGTTGGAGCTTTGAAGGCATAACTGTAATGCTTAACTTTTCATTTGATGACATGTTTTAAATAACAAGTTTTAACTTTTAAATATAAAATTACAAAGTTTAATGTAATATAATATGGAAGGTTGTGTATATTATATATATATAATTGTTTTATCACGGAGCCATTGGTTAATCATAATGGAACTTTGTGTAAAGTTTCCTTATATATTATACATATGAAATGATTTTATAATATTATTACAATGAAGGTTTTAATTTTTCAATGTAATATGATATCGTACAATAATTTAAATGATAGTAAACCATAATGGTTTTGTATTTAGTAAAAAGTCTACTATATTAGATTGTTTTAATCTCATGATATTGTTTAGGTTTTTAATATTTTAATATGTAAGTTTTATAAAGTTTTTAAGTTTGATTTTAATATAATAGAATATCTTTTATTAATAAATTTAGATTTAGGTTTGTGATTAAGTTTCAGTTTTTAGGTTATTATTATTGTTAGCTTTAGGTTTTTCATAATTATTTTAATATTAATATTAATATTAATAGTCAATCACTATCAAACCATGTTCAACCATTTCCAAACCATGTCTAACTATGTTTGACAGCTAACACTTTACAACTTTGGTCAAATATAATTGCATATTATTATTGATTAATATTAATAGTTGAACATAGTTAACCACATTAGATAAATGTAGTCAAACCTTTCATAGACAATGTTTAAATAATTCACAGTGATCAAACTTGGTCAACCCTATGTTGACTATATTTAGCAATATTCAACTTGACAACATAGTCAAACACAGTCAACCTTTCAAAGGTCAATCTAATATCCCCTACTAGATAATGTTGTTTTAATTTTGTGTGTGTATTAAATGGCAATGGAGTCATAATGATACTTTGAATAATTATTGTAAGTATTTTTCTTGTTAATGAAAAAGGGGAAATATATATTAAGGGAAACTATGCACTCAAAGAAGACACTTGAGAATGAGATTGATAAATTCTTCATGATTAGAATTCTGGAATATTCTAGATAAGATTAAAGAAGGGAGAGAAAATACCTTAGTAAAGCTTAGCTAAGAAAGATGCTAAGTTGGTTGCCTTCGAAGAAAGATGCTAAGTTGGTTGCCTTTAAAGTACTATGGGAGAGAAAAGCAGACTTTAAAAGCAAAAGCCTAGGGAAGAAAGCAATAAAGCTTACAAAGGCAAAATGACCGGCAGACTTTAAAAGCAAAAGCCTAGGGAAGAAAGCAATAAAACTTACAAAGGCAGAATGTCATTGAAATGGAAACAGTGTTATGAAGAAGGGTAATAATTACTCAAAGGGAGAATCAATGAGGTTGTTGATTCTCTGGAAAACAATCTAAGATTGAGGAGAACTGGAGCTAGTTCGTGGTTGGTTGGTCTGTGCTTTACTCTGTTGCAGTTTTCTCAGTGTACAGGACAATAAGAATTGTGGTTAGATCTATGCCTGGTAATGAATGTCGTTAATTTGTTGTTGTTATAGAATGTGGTCAATCATTTTCTTTTAATGAGTATGATTATTACTTCTTTTTATCGGATGTGATAATCCATTGTTGTTAATGAATGTCATTAGTTCTTTTCTGTTAATGTGATAATATAGAATTATGTTAACTCTATACAGATTACTGGGTAATTTAATGTTCTTTGACGGGAAGGTAAGAAGTATGGATTATTGTTGAATTTCTAGTCACGAGAATATTTCTGATATGGATCTATTCCTTATTAAAATTATAATTCTGTTAGAATTACAAATGCCATCAGGAAATGAGATTATGGATCACGACTGATCTAGAGTATTGTTACTTAATTTGGGAAATGTGAGGGTAAATGAATCATTACCTAGTATGATCAAGACAAGAACACCCATACACCCAACAGAGGTGTAAACCACAAGTTCTAAAACAATAATAATGGGAATAATTAGAATAGAAAAATAGAGTAAGTTGTTGTGAGATCACAAGTGACTAGCAACTGGCACAAGGCTTATAGGTAGGAAATCAAGGGTGACCTATAGTTTGTTTCGCGTTGAGATAGCAGTCATACAAACAGGCCCTTTTCCCTTAAATAAATATGGCGAGATCACCTTTGCATGAGAACTGTGAGTTGTCTAAGTTATAGTAGGAGATACTAAATTACAAATTTTAGATGAACAACTGGGCGTAGATGAATTAAATTTAACATAGTATATCAAATAATTACAGATGTATACATGCCTCAATGTAGACATGTTTCTGCACAAGATGTTGTAAACACGGTGTAATAATTTTAATTTCTAGGTCTACATGCATGTGAGTTATTACAAACTAAAACCATATAAAAGGAAAATCGTAAATGGAGTTTTATATAAACAGTAAAACAAGATGGAAGTACTCATATTTCATGCAACGTGAATCACATGCTTGTTATGTTATTAACAATAATAATTAGAAATCAATTACGGAATGAACTTAAGAAATTACACTGGATTTTGTGATTGTTAAAGAAATTACCTATGCATGGTAGCAACGAAAACATTGTCGAAAATAACATTTACAACAATGTTGATCAATCTCTTTTTCTAGTCAAGGGCATGCCCAACTTTTGAAAAGTATCAAGTAGGTTAGGGTTCACCTCATCCAAACTCCTCTTTTTCTTCAACTCTTTCTGTTTAGGTTCATAATAATGGAAAGGGTCTTTGAAATTGATGGGTGGGTAAAAGTTATTAGACCATTTGGGATTTTCTACTTTGAATCATTATTCATAAGCATTGAGTCTAAATTGCAAAAGCCATTCAGGTTCCTTGGTAAAGCCATTAACCTAATATTTGGAGAGTTGTAAGGTTTAATGGATCTAATTATATTCTACTTAAAATATAGTAACATGGTTTAAAACTGTAGGCATTGAGATCATAATCTAAGGATGAACCAGAAAAGATTTTATGTTCATGATTACAAGAAATTTTGATTTCATGTAACAGAGTTTGAGGAAGGTCTAGTATTTGTGTCCTATCATAAAATTTTCTTACATCACTTGAGCCCTTTGAATTTTGGCATGGTAGAGTCCATTACACAAAAAATCAACCACTAAAAAAGGGTGAAAATAAAAAATAAAATTTCATGCTTTGTGACCCTAGAAAAGTTAGGGAGGAGCGAACTCATCTGTAGAATAAGGACATGCAAATTTCATGCTTTCTAACCCTAGAAAAGTTAGGGAGGAGCGAACTAATATGTACAATAAGATCATGCAAAATGCTTACTTGTCCATTGTCTTTTGATGAGTTGTTGATCTGCATTATCATAATCATTAAACCCTCTGTACAATAAGGATATGCAAAATGCTTACTTGTGCATTGTCTTATGATGAATTATTGCCCTCATGAATTGTTGATCTGCATTATCATAATCATTAAACCCTTTGTACAATAAGGATATTCAAAATGCTTACTTGTGCATTGTCTTTTGATGAATTGTTGGCCTCATGAATTGTTGATCTGCATTACCATAATCATTAAACCATTTGTACAATAAGAATATGTAAAATGCTTACTTGTGCATTGTCTTTTGATGAATTGTTGGCCACAATCAAGATCTACATTATCATAATCATCAAACCCTTAAATCTAATGAAATTTATGCTTTGACCAGATAAACCCTCAAAATTGTTTACCATTAAGAACAAAAATCATCTTTAGTAAAACGAAGAACTCTCCAAAGTCCAAATTCATACCCATGTACAAATAGCCAAAATCTCCACGCCTAATGACCTTGCCCTTTCTTCGTCTAATCATTGATTCTCTCCTAAGGTGTTTCCCATGCAAACTCCATGTGGGGTTCGAATCCCATGTAATCCATATATCACGTTGATGGTCTTCATTCTTGGGGAATTCTCTCCTAAGGTGTTTCCCATGCAAACTCCATGTGGGGTTCGAATCCCACTTAATCCATATATCACGTTGATGGTCTTCATTCTTGGGGAATTTCCACGTAGATATCAAGAAGACTGAGAAAAATGCAGTGTTGAATGTGATGTTGTAAACTGGAAATGAAATAGAAAAGAAATATTTATAATGGAAAAAATAAAAGAAATATTTATAATATAAAATAAAATATATAAATTGCAATTGGTTTAAATGATTTATTTTTAATAAGAATTTGTTATTTTTATGTAAGATGCTAAATTTAAAAGAAGAATAAGAAGTTAAAATTGATATTGGAATGAGTGTAAACATTTAAATATGGCCTCAATTAGTAATACAAAGTTAAATTAATAAAAATAATAAAATTCAATTTGTTATATTTTGATTTTGTTATTAACTTGTGAATAGGCTTTGTTACAATACCATGGGCCAATACCATGGCTTATGAATACTACAAATCCAAAAACCATAACTTATTTCACAACCAAAATATTTTATAACAATATGACAAGATTCTTAACCAGTGATATTCACCCCCACAGTATAGTAGATATAATTAACTTGTAAAAAATAGCATTTGTTACAATACCATGGGTCAATACTGTGGATTATCAATACCACATCCCCAAAAAACATAAAGTATTTCACAAAAAGATATTTATATTCACCCTCACTTTACCATGGATATTAACTTATAAATAGACTTTGTTACAATACCATGGGCTAATACCATGGCTTATCAATACCACATGCCAAAAAACCATAACTTATTTGATAGTAAAAATATTATATTTTAATTTAATTTTACAACATTTTTTTAATTGAATCTGAAAGGGAAAATGTTACAATTTGAGATATATCTAAACCCTTTATCGTCACGACTACTAAAATATTCCCATAGAAATTAAATTAAGGTCTTAATAAAATTAAGCTAAGATGGATCTATGTCGGTTATATATATATATATATATATATATATATATATATATAATATATATATATATATATATTATATATTATATTATATATATATATATATATATATATATATATATATCCATCTTAGTTAAATATCCAAGGGATAGATTAAATATAGTGCATGATTTTTTTTTAATTTCATTATTTTATTTTCTTTGACATTGTTGATCCAAAATATAGGTTTAATATTTTACAACCAATTAAATTTCTTTAATTTAGATAACTTCTTAAACACAATATAATGTGATCAAATTTAAGAGAGAGTTGGGGAGGGGTTGGAGAGAGGGAGGGAGATAGTGAAAACATTGGAGGGGAGAGAGAGAGAGAAAGAGAGAGTGATGAGCGGAGAAAGAGAGATATGGAGTTGGAGTGGGAGAGAGAGGGAGGAAAGAACAAATACATAGAGAGATAGAGGTGGAGAGAGAGAGGAGTGAGAAGGGAGAGATTGATAGAGAGTGAGGGAGAGAAGGGGAAGGGAGAGATTTGGAGACATAGAGATGGAGAAGGATATGGAGGGCGGAGATAGTGATAGAGTTGGATGGAAGAGAGAGAGAGTGTGTGTGTATGTGTGATTTGGGGGGGAGAGATAGAGGGAGGTGGGAGATAAGGGATAGAGAGGAAGGAAGATAGAGATGAGGAGAGAGAGATGGAATTGGAGGGGGAAGGAGTGATGCAGAGCATGTGACTCAGAAGGGGAAAAATCTTTCAATTTATTCCAAAAATAAAAAAGAAAATCTACAGGCAAGGAGTGGGATCCTTTGCCTGCTGTTTCTATGTCTTTTTTAGTTAAAATTAGGAACTTGATAAGGAATAAAAGCATGCCATCTTTTCTAGATAGGCTTAACATAAAGCATGCTAGACTAGTTGTAAAAAAAAAAACAAAGAAAAAGCTTTAATTTGCTATGTATGGCTACTTTTGTAATAAGGCAGCTATTGATATGAAAAAGATAAGATAGTGACTTGGCCGCCAGGGAGTGAGGGGGGGCGAGATCAAGACTTTGAGGAAGAACTTTCTGTCATGTAATGACAACAGAGTTAGGTAATAAATTGTATGGGAAAAATACTGAATTGGTCAAATAGAATCCGCCAGCGCCACGATTTAGAGAAGGATTTTAAATTAGTTTGCATGTTGTTCTGTGTATTGCGCTATTAAGATTGGGACTATGTATTCTTCAGGTGACTAGAGGCTATGTATAGGCGTAGAACAGTAATAGTTAAACTGATGTGTATTGATTGTATGGACAACGGAATTTTAATTGATTGCTTTGGATCGATTTTATGACAGTTGCGTGAATTCCTTTGTAAATTTAGGAACTGTGCGTATAACCTGCTGGGCTGCGCGCACTGGCCATAAGTCTCATGATTGTGTGGCTACGTGGAGCGATCTTGTTTCCTTTTAACTTACTGTGCACATAGACTTGTGATTAATTGTCAAACATACTTGTCTCCAAGCAGATGAATTATGATATGGTGCGATTGTGAACTATATGCACAATTCTTTTTACATTGAGATAGCTGACGCGTCTTTACATATCTTACATTGATTATTAAATTGTGTATATTGTTGTGCGCATATCCATATATCGCCATGGATTATATAGATGCGGGTAGATTATAAATTTCCCATTATAATATGTTGTGCGCATATGTATATGTTGTGTGCATGGTAGCAGGGAAAGTTTCTATGTTCCTCATCCATAGTTGTGCACGCAGAGGAAATTGATTCCAATCTGATTTAATTGGAGAGACTTGTGAATTTTACAAAGGAATGAAATTGTTAATTTAATGACTGATGATCTCGAAGGCTATACAAGGGAGAGAGAGGCAGATATTGACACACGTCCATAGGCATCACATCACAAACAATTTTATCTTTGTACTTGCCCACTTGAAATTCCAATTCACACTGTTCACTTACGAGTAGTTGATGTCCCTTTTTCAACCATGACACTTTATAAGGTGTTGGATGCTTCATTGTCTTCAGCCTCAATTTCTCCACTACTTCTGTAGAAACCAAATTATCAGTGCTGCCACTATCAATGATCATCTGGCAACATTTCCCTTGGACTTTGCATACTATCCTGAATAAAGCCTTCCTTTGTACCAGTTCAGCCATCTCCTTTGCTGGCTTAAGTAAAACTTTATTAAGTACCAGAGACTCTCCTCTTTCTGGTGTATTTACTTCTTCTGTTACTGCTGCCACCGGTGCCTCTTCCTCAGCTGGAGCCACAATTGCATTTCTCTACTTTATTTCTGCATTCTCTGGGCACTCAAAAGCTCTATGTCCCAGCTTATTGCATCTGTAACATCTTATTTCTCTGCCTCCTCCTCTGCCTCCTCTTCCTCTAGAAAAACTCCCTCTGCCTCTTGCATCACCTCCTGTGGGTGCATGCTGGATTGAGATACTGCTAGCTCCTTCTGCAGGTGCTATAGATCTTCCACTACCACCTTGACTTTCTTTTCCTCTGAAAGTCCCTCTCCCTCTGGCAGACTGCTTCCTTATGAGTTTTTCCTCAACTTTCAGTGCTATCTGATAAGCTTCCTCTACTGTTTTAGGAGACAGTAAACTTATCTCATCCTGAATGTCCATCCTAAGGCCATTCATATATCTAGCTACCTTCTCATCTGTATCTTGGGCTTCTCCAGCTCTTATGCTCACCTTATAGAACTTTTCTGTATATTCCTTCACTGTTAAAGCTCTCTGCCTAAGATTTTGCATTTGTCTAAACAATGTTTGCTGATAATTACTTGGCAAAAACTTACCTTTTAACTTTGCGACCATTCTGCTCCAATTCTTGATTGGCTGCTCACCTAGTCTCTTCCTTTCCGCCTGCACACCATCCCACCAGAGTGCTACATGGCCTTTTAATTTGGTGACAGCAAACTTTACCTTCTTCTCATCTTCCGTTTCTTCATAATCGAAGAATTTCTCCATGCTATTAATCCAGTCGATCAATTCTTCTGGATTCAGTCCTCCTTGGTAGATCGGCACTAATCGATTCCATGGCCTGGCTGTGGATTTCAACACTAACTGAAAGAACCTCATCTTAGGAGTAACCTGTACAACTTCCTCCTCTGTAGCTTCAACTTCAGGTTCACTCACATCTCCATCATCTATATTCTTGTCTGAGGTTAATGTATCCAATCTAGCTCGCAGTTCTTCTATGCTTTCCATTATTTCAGCGTTTGCAACAGGCCGTCCTCTTCCACCACATCCTCGTCCTCTTCCAATTCTGATACCACTAATGATGGACCGGATGTTGGCTCTAATGACATTCTTCCCAATTTGATTGAAATATCTTCAATATCTGCCTCTCTCTCCCTTGTATAGCCTTCGAGATCATCATTCATTAAATTAACAATTTCATTCCTTTGTAAAATTCATAATTCTCTCCAATTAAATCAGATTGGAATCAATTTCCTCTACACGCAGAGCTATGGATGAGGAACATAGAAACCTGCCCTGCTACCATGTACACAGCATATACATATGCGCACAGCACATTATAATGGGAAATTTATAATCTACCCGCAGCTATATAATCCATGGTGATATATGGACATGCGCACAACAATATACACAATTTAATAATCAATGTAAGATATGTAAATACGCGCCAGCTATCTCAATGTACAAAGAATTGTGCATATAATTCACAATCGCACCATATCATAATTCATCCGCCTGGAGACAAGTATGTTTGACAATTAATCACAAGTTTATGCGCACAGTAAGTTAAAAGGAAACAAGATCGCTCCACGTAGCCACACAATCATGAGACTTATGGCCAGTGCGTGCAGCGCAGCAGGTTATTACCATAGTTCCTAAATTTACAAAGGAATTCACGCAACTGTCATAAAATTGATCCAAAGCAATCAATTAAAATTCCGCTGTCCATACAAACAATACACATCAGTTTAACTATTAGTGTTCTATGCCTATACACAACCTCTAGTCGCCTGAAGAATACACAGTCCCAATCTTAATAACGCAATACAGAGAACAACATGCAAACTAATTTAAAATCCTTCTCTAAATCGTGGAGCTGGCGGATTCTATTCGACCAATTCAGTATTTTTCCCATACAATTTAGTACCTAACTCTGTTGTCATTACATGACAGAAAGTTCTTCCTCAAAATCTTGATCTCGCCCCCCTCACTCCCTGGCGGCCAAGTCACTATCTTATCTTTTTCATATCAATAGTTGCCTTATTACAAAAGTAGCCATACATAGCAAATTAGAGCTTTTTCTTTGTTTTTTTTTACATCTAGTCTAGCATGCTTTATGCTAAGCCTATCTAGAAAAGATGGCATGCTTTTATTCCTTATCTAGTTCCTAATTTTAACTAAAAAAGACATAGAAACAGTAGGCAAAGGATCCCACTCCTTGCCTGTAGATTTTCTTTTTGATTTTTGGAATAAATCGAAATATTTTTCCCCTTCTGAGTCACATGCTCCTGCATCAGACTCCCAAGGTAGAAAAATTCATGGTCTCCTGATCATGTGGTTTGTGGTCTTGATCTTCCTGGATCCCATACTTTGTTCTGCAACCGTCCAAATGCTTTATTCCTTTGCTGCCGCTGCATTTTTGTTGTCCTTTCCTCCATTTTCTTCTTCCTGTCAATCAGGTTCAAGTTCTGATTGATCTTGCTTGCTGCTGTTTCTATTTTCTTCCATTTGGATTGCTACATCATCAGCTGCCATATTTCTTCAATTTCTATGTCTAGCTTACTGCTGTTGTTCCCAATTTCTGTTAATTCAACTGCCACCATATATGTTGCTGTCGCTGCCGCCATAGATGTTTCTACCTCCCAAGCTTCCTGTCCCTCTGTAACATGCTTTGGCTCATCACCTGTAAACACAATCAAATTGTCAGCATTAAAATCACAAGACCCACTGGTCTCATTTGTCGATTCAGTCACCAACTTTTCTCTCTGCAGCTCCAAGTCTTTTTTAGGACTCAAAAAAATTTCACTGGCTTTCTCCTCAGCTTTCTTTGGCAATATTTCAGCATGTTGATTTGTATTCACCATGAGACTGTCAGCTAGTTTCGCCTTCTTACCATCTTCTGCTTCATGACTGTCCTTCATGAAAACTTCCCTGCCTTGTTTCCTCAGCAAATTAACCTGTGCATAAGTCCTCTGTCTCTCCAGTTCTCTTCTCTGAAGATCTAGTTTCCTGTACAATTCAGTAACTTCATTAGGAGTAGATTTTGGAAACTTCACACAACTTTCCATACCTTCACCAGTGCTTGACCAATCATCAGCTAGTCCTTCTTTCTCTGCATCAATATCCTCATTAGATTCCCTCTTCTGCATCTCCTTCGGTGATCTTGTTGTCTTATCATCGATCTGAACAGCCTTTTGTACATCCATCATCTTCTCCAAGTATTCCTTTCCTGCAAGTAACAGAGTTTTTGAATCAGTCTTCTTTCCCGGTACATCTTCTTCCTGCAAAGGCAACAATGTATGATTGACACCACCGTTTCCAAACTTGTAGGTGTTTCTCTTCCCATCATGCATGGCTGCTCTGTCATATTGCCAAGGTCTTCCTAGAAATATGTGACACATGTCCATAGGCATCACATCACAAACAATTTTATCTTTGTACTTGCCCACTTGAAATTCCACTTCACACTATTCACTTACGAGCAGTTGATGTCCTTTTTTCAACCATGACACTTTATAAGGTGTTGGATGCTTCATTGTCTTCAGCTTCAATTTCTCCACTACTTCTGTAGAAACCAAATTATCAGTGCTGCCACTATCAATGATCATCTGGCAACATTTCCCTTGGACTTTTCATATTGTCCTGAATAAAGCCTTCCTTTGTGGCGGTTCAGCCATCTCCTTTGTTGGCTTAAGTAAAACTTTATTAAGTACTAGAGACTCTCCTCTTTCTGGTGTATTTACTTCTTCTGTTACTGTAGCACTTTGGTGGGATGGTGTGCAGGCGGAAAGGAAGAGACTGGGTAAGTAGCCAATCATGATCTTGATGCAGGGCTGTCCTGCAAAACCCAGGATCTTTTAAACACCATGCTATTAAACATGCATCTCCAGAAATATCTCAATAGAAACCTCCCAATAAAAATCTCATTACCAGTCAATTGCCCATACTCAATTCATCCTAATTGCCATCGACCATTAAATCTGCGCCCAAGTAATGCTACAGGTCTTCAACTCATTATAACTCAATGCCAGGATTGACAAGGTTCAGTTCATATGTAGCTCCAGCGCCTTACGCATGGTAACAAATACGGAATTTAATACACAGTTGGGAAATATGAATGGGAAGTCACGGCGCTCCTGATCATTCCACGCAGACAGTTGAGAAAACAATAATATAAAACCACGCAGCGCTGTTCTGAACCAGTATATTCACGCGGTGTCAAATCAATTTCAACCGGTGCCATCATACCCTGATAGTGATTCAATTCAAGAAAATGTCCATAACCCAACTGCGCCCACGCTTGCACATATTGATATATAGTTTATATATATATATATATATATATATATATATATATATATATATAATATTATATATATATATTATATATATTATATATATATATATATATATATATAATATATATATAATATATTATATATATATATATATATATATATATATATATATATATATATATATATATCATCGGCAACCCTCTCCACGCGTACAGATATGTTTTTAACTGTTGGTTTGGATGAATAAGAACCGCTCTGCCAGCGGACAACCTGATGCGCGCACACAATTATATAACCAATAGCCAGCACCATAAATTATAAAGGGAAAACGCGCATATGACTCACGGTATACACACAGTTATGAATTAAATGATCAATACGCACAGCTCCATAAACTTATAAAGAGGAATCCTCCAGCCATTGGAGAATCGCTTCAAAGCGATACATGAAGATACGTTGTTCACACAAAAATAATACAGCGCGATCTATATGCAGGTAAAAACACTATAAAGGTTCCACGCATATACTCAGTCTTGAATCAGAACAAAAAATACGCAGCCACTAATTAAATAGTGCAGGTTTCCCCTGTTTACGATGATGCCAACCTTAATAACACTTTTTGTAATCTTCCTCCATGGACAGAACAACAATCATCATTTTAAGAATCCTTCCTCAACCGTGGAAATGGCGGATTAAAAAAGCAAGTTCAGTCATTTCACAGCACTAATTCATCATATCTGTGCAAAAGCGCCCTCTTTTAAATATTCACTGACCATTTAATTATACAGAATTCGGTTTCCTTGGAATTGATCCATTGAGGTCGATTGTTAACTTCACGATTTCAATTAAGGCGCAATCCAATTTGTAAACTCCACGATTTCACACAATTTCATATAATTCTGAAACACACTGTCTTTATATTAATAAATGCAAATAAATACTTACAACTTTCTTCGTGGCCAGATCTTCAATGTTCATGGCCCTTACAATTTGCCAGAGGACTTACAACCTTGGCTGTTCAACCTATTCTCAACCTCACTCTCTCACACTCTCTCTTTGATTTTCAATGCCTTTGAGGCTACCTAATTTATAAAACTTAGCATGATCTAGAACCACTCAACTAAAAGCTCTAAGACTCTACATGCAATGCATACATATGGCAAAAAGCATCTCTTCAGCTTTATTCCATCTTTTTCCCTATTCTAAAATAGAAAAGCTTTCCTTATCCCATAATGATCCACATTCACTGCTTTATGCCTAAAAACACTCCCTATTTCCTATTTTCTCATTTATTTCCTTTGGAGACATCTAATTAATCACACTGACTTGTAACTTAGGAAAATAATTCTAGAATGCTTGACCCCCTATGACTATTATTTACAATAATTTCTCTTGGGCTGAATGATGGACCGGATGTTGGCTCTAATGACAGTCTTCCCAATTTGATTGAAATATCTTCAATATCTGCCTCTCTCTCCCTTGTATAGCCTTCGAGATCATCAGTCATTAAATTAACAATTTCATTCCTTTGTAAAATTCACAAGTCTCTCCAATTAAATCAGATTAGAATCAATTTCCTCTGCGTGCACAACTATGGATGAGGAACATAGAAACCTGCCCTGCTACCACGCACACAGCATATACATATGCACACAGCACATTATAATGGGAAATTTATAATCTACCCGTAGCTATATAATCCATGGTGATATATGGATATGTCCAAAACAATATACACAATTTAATAATCAATGTAAGATATGTAAATACGAGCCAGCTATCTCAATGTACAAAGAATTGTGCATATAATTCACAATTGCACCATATCATAATTCATCCGCCTGGAGACAAGTATGTTTGACAATTAATCACAAGTCTATGCACATAGTAAGTTAAAAGGAAACAAGATCGCTCCACGTAGCCACACAATCATGAGACTTATGGCCAGTGCGCGCAGCCCAGCAGGTTATACGCATAGTTCCTAAATTTACAAAGGAATTCACGCAACTGTCATAAAATTGATCCAAAGCAATCAATTAAAATTCCGTTGTCCATACAAACAATACAGAGCAGTTTAACTATTACTGTTCTACGCCTATACACAGCCTCTAGTCGCCTGAAGAATACACAGTCCCAATCTTAATAGCGCAATACACAGAACAGCATGCAAACTAATTTAAAATCCTTCTCTAAATCGTGGAGCTGGCGGATTCTATTCGACCAATTCAGTATTTTTCCCATACAATTTATTACCTAACTCTGTTGTCATTACATGACAGAAAGTTCTTCCTCAAAGTCTTGATCTCGCCCCCCTCACTCCCTGGCGGCCAAGTCACTATCTTATCTTTTTCATATCAATAGCTGCCTTATTACAAAAGTAGCCATACATAGCAAATTAGAGCTTTTTCTTTGTTTTTTTTTTACAACTAGTCTAGCATGCTTTATGCTAAGCCTATCTAGAAAAGATGGCATGCTTTTATTCCTTATCTAGTTCCTAATTTTAACTAAAAAAGACATAGAAACAGCAGGCAAAGGATCCCACTCCTTGCCTGTAGATTTTCTTTTTGATTTTTGGAATAAATCGAAAGATTTTTCCCCTTCTGAGTCACATGCTCCTGCATCAGACTCCCAAGGTAGAAAAATTCATGGTCTCCTGATCATGTGATTTGTGGTCTTGATCTTCCTGGATCCCATACTTTGTTCTGCAATCGTCCAAATGCTTTATTCCTTTACTGCCACTGCATTTCTGTTGTCCTTTCCTCCATTTTCTTCTTCCTGTCAATCATGTTCAAGTTCTGATTGATCTTGCTTGCTGCTATTTCTATTTTCTTCCATTTGGATTTCTACATCATCAACTGCCATATTTCTTCAATTTCTATGTCTAGCTTACTGCTGCTGTTCCCAATTTCTGTTAATTCAACTGCCACCATATATGTTGTTGCTGCTGTCGCCATAGATGTTGCTACCTCCCAAGATTCCTGTCCCTCTGCAACATGCTTTGGCTCATCACCTGTAAACACAATCAAATTGTCAGAATTAAAATCACAAGACACACTGGTCTCATTTGTCGATTCAGTCACCAACTTTTCTCTCTGCAGCTCCGAGTCTTTTTCAAGACTCAAAAAATTTTCACTGGCTTTCTCCTCAGCTTTCTCTGGCAATATTTTAGCATGTTGATTTGCATTCACCGTGAGACTGTTAGCTAGTTTCGCCTTCTTACCATCTTCTGCTTCATGACTGTCCTTCATGAAAACTTCTTTTCCTTGCTTCCTCAGCAAATTAACCTGTGCATAAGTCCTCTATCTCTCTAGTTCTCTTCTCTGAAGATCTAGTTTCATGTACAATTCAATAACTTCATTAGGAGTAGATTTTGGAAACTTCACACAACTTTCCATACCTTCACCAGTGCTTGACCAATCATCATCTGGTCCTTCTTTCTCTGCATCAATATCCTCATTAGATTCCCTCTTCTGCATCTCCTTTGGTGATCTTGTTGTCTCATCATCGATCTGAACAGCCTTTTGTACATCCATCATCTGCTCCAAGTAACAGAGTTTTTGAATCAGTCTTCTATCCCGGTGCATCTTCTTCCTGCAAAGGCAACAATGTATGATTGACACCATCCTTTCCAAACTTGTAGGTGTTTCTCTTCCCATCATGCATGGTTGCTCTGTCATATTGCCAAGGTCTTCTCAGCAATATGTGACACACATCCATAGGCATCACATCACAAACAATTTTATCTTTGTACTTGCCCACTTGAAATTCCACTTCACACTGTTCACTTACGAGCAGTTGATGTCCCTTTTTCAACCATGACACTTTATAAGGTGTTGGATGCTTCATTGTCTTCAACTTCAATTTCTCCACTACTTCTGTAGAAACCAAATTATCATTTCTGCCACTATCAATGATTATCTGGCAACATTTCCCTTGGACTTTGCATACTATCCTGAATAAAGCCTTCCTTTGTGGTGGTTCAGCCATCTCCTTTGCTGGCTTAAGTAAAACTTTATTAAGTACCAGAGACTCTCCTCTTTCTGGTGTATTTACTTCTTTTGTTACTTTGCCACTGGTGCCTCTTCCTCAGCTGGAGCCACAATTGCATTACACTGCTTTATTTCTGCATTCTCTGGGCACTCAAAAGCTCTATGTCCCAGCTTATTGCATCTGTAACATCTTATTTCTCTACCTCCTCCTCTTCCTCTAGAAAAACTCCCTCTGCCTCTTGCATCACCTCCTGTGGGTGCATGCTGGGTTGAGCTACTGCTAGCTCCTTCTGTAGGTGCTGTAGATCTTCCACTACCACCTTCACTTTCTTTTCCTTTGAAAGTCCCTCTCCCTCTGGCAGACTGCTTCCTTATGAGTTTTTCCTCAGCTTTCAGTGCTATCTGATAAGCTTCCTCTACTCTTTTAGGAGACAGTAAACTTATCTCATCATGAATGTCCATCCTGAGGCCATTCATGTATCTAGCTACCTTCTCATCTGTATCTTGGGCTTCTCCAGCTCTTATGCTCACCTTATAGAACTCTTCTGTATATTCCTTCACTGTTAAAGCTCTCTGCCTAAGATTTTGCATTTGTCTAAACAATGTTTGTTGATAATTACTCAGCAAAAACTTACCTTTTAACTTTGCGACCATTCTGCTCCAATTCTTGATTGGTTGCTTACCCAGTCTCTTCCTTTCCGCCTGCACACCATCCCACCAGAGTGCTGCATGGCCTTTTAATTTGGTGACAGCAAACTTTACCTTCTTCTCATCTTCCGTTTCTTCATAATCGAAGAATTTCTCCATGCTATTAATCCAGTCGATCAATTCTTCTGTATTCAGTCCTGCTTGGTAGATCGGCACTAATTAATTCTAAGGCCTGGCTATGGATTTCAACGCTGACTGAAAGAACCTCATCTCAGGAGTAACCTGTACAGCTTCCTCCTCTGTAGCTTCAACTTCGGGTTCACTCACATCTCCATCATCTATGTTCCTGTCTGAGGTTAACGCATCCAATCTAGCTCGCAGCTCTTCTATGCTTTCCATTATTTCAGCGTTTGCAACAGGTCATCATCTTCCACCACGTCCTCATCCTCTTCCAATTCTGAAAGCCATCCTTCTCCTGCTCCCGAGATTCAATTCTATGTCAGTTTTTGGCTCTGATACCACTAATGATGGATCGGATGTTGGCTCTAATGACAACCTTCCCAATTTGATTGAAATATCTTCAATATCTGCCTCTCTCTCCCTTGTATAGCCTTCGAGATCATCAGTCATTAAATTAACAATTTCATTCCTTTGTAAAATTCACAAGTCTCTCCAATTAAATCAGATTGGAATCAACTTCCTCTGTGCGCACAGCTATGGATGAGGAACATAAAAACCTGCCCTGCTACCACACACACAGCATATACATATGCGCACAGCACATTATAATGGGAAATATATAATCTACCCGTAGCTATATAATCCATGGCGATATATGGATATGCGCACAACAATATACACAATTTAATAATCAATGTAAGATATGTAAATATGTGCCAGCTATCTCAATGTACAAAGAATTGTGCATATAATTCACAATCGCACCATATCATAATTCATCCGCCTGGAGACAAGTATGTTTGATAATTAATCACAAGTCTATGCGCACAGTAAGTTAAAAGGAAACAAGATCGCTCCACGTAGCCACACAATCATGAGACTTATGGCTAGTGCTTTGGCTCATCACCTGTAAACACAATCAACCTACGTATAACCTGCTGGGCTGCGCGCACTGGCCATAAGTCTCATGATTGTGTCGCTACGTGGAGTGATCTTGTTTCCTTTTAACTTACTGTGTGGATAGACTTGTGATTAATTGTCAAACATACTTGTATCCAGATGGATGAATTATGATATGGTGCAATTGTGAATTATATGCACAATTCTTTGTACATTGAGATAACTGGCGCGTATTTACATATCTTGCATTGATTATTAAATTGTGTATATTGTTGTGCGCATATCCATATATCGCCATGGATTATATAGCTATGGGTAGATTATAAATTTCCCATTATAATGTGTTGTGCGCATATGTATATGTTGTGTGCGTGGTAGCAGGGCAGGTTTCTATGTTCCTCATCCATAGCTGTGCGCGCAGAGGAAATTGATTCCAATCTGATTTAATTGGAGAGACTTGTGAATTTTACAAAGGAATGAAATTGTTAATTTAATTACTGATGATCTCGAAGGCTATACAAGGGAGAGAGAGGCTAATATTGAAGATATTTCAATCAAATTGGGAAGACTGTCATTAGATCCAGCATCCGGTCCATCATTAGTGGTATCAGAGCCAACAACTGACATAGAATTGAATCTCAGGAACAGGAGAAGGATGGCTTTCAGAATTGGAAGAGGACGAGGACGTGGTGGAAGAGGACGGCCCGTTGCAAACACTGAAATAATGGAAAGCATAGAAGAGCTGCGAGCTAGATTGGATGCGTTAACCTCAGACAGGAACATATATGATGGAGATGTGAGTGAACCCGAAGTTGAAGCTACAGAGGAGGAAGCTGTACAGGTTACTCCTGAGATGAGGTTCTTTTAGTCAGTGTTGAAATCCACAGCAAGGCCTTGGAATCAATTAGCACTGATCTACCAAGGAGGACTGAATCTAGAAGAATTGATCAACTGGATTAATAGCATGGAGAAATTCTTCAATTATGAAGAAACGGAAGATGAGAAGAAGGTAAAGTTTGCTGTCACCAAATTAAAAGGCCATGCAACACTCTGGTGGGATGGTGTGGAGGCGGAAAGGAAGAGACTGGGTAAGCAGCCAATCAAGAATTGGAGCAGAATGGTCGCAAAGTTAAAAGGTAAGTTTTTTCCGAGTAATTATCAGCAAACATTGTTTAGACAAATGCAAAATCTTAGGCAGAGAGCTTTAACAGTGAAGGAATATACATAAGAGTTCTATAAGGTGAGCATAAGACCTGGAGAAGCCCAAGATACAGATGAGAAGGTAGCTAGATATATGAATGGCCTCAGGATGGACATTCACGATGAGATAAGTTTATTGTCTCCTAAAACAGTAGAGGAAGCTTATCAGATAGCACTGAAAGATGAGGAAAAAATCATAAGGAAGCAGTCTGCCAGGTGGAGAGGGACTTTCAGAGGAAAAGAAAGTGAAGGTGGTAGTGGAAGATCTACAACACTTGTAGAAGGAGCTAGCAGTAGCTCAACCCAGCATGCACCCATAGGAGGTGATGCAAGAGGTAGAGGGAGTTTTTCTAGAGGAAGAGGAGGCAGAGAAATAAGATGTTACAGATGCAATAAGCTGGGACATAGTTTTGAGTGCCCAAAGAATGGAGAAATAAAGCAGAGCAATGCAATTGTGGCTCCAGCTGAGGAAGAGGCACCAGTGGCAGCAGTAACAGAAGAAGTAAATACACCAGAAAGAGGAGAGTCTCTGGTACTTAATAAAGTTTTACTTAAGCCAGCAAAGGAGATGGCTAAACTGCCACAAAGGAAGGCTTTATTCAACACAGTATGCAAAGTCCAAGCGAAATGTTGCCAGATGATCATTGATAGTGGCAACACTGATAATTTGGTTTCTACAGAAGTAGTGGAGAAATTGAAGCCGAAGACAATGAAGCATCCAACACCTTATAAAGTGTCATGGTTGAAAAAGGGACATCAACTACTCGTAAGTGAACAGTGTGAAGTGGAATTTCAAGTGGGCAAGTACAAAGATAAAATTGTTTGTGATGTGATGCCTATGGACGTGTGTCACATATTGCTGGGAAGACCTTGGCAATATGACAGAGCAGCCATGCATGATGGGAAGAGAAACACCTACAAGTTTGGAAAGGGTGGTGTCAATCATACATTGCTGCCTTTTCAGGAAGAAGATGTACCGGGACAGAAGACTGATTCAAAAACTCTGTTACTTGGAGGAAATGAATACTTGGAGCTGATGATGGATGTACAAAAGGTTGTTCAGATCGATGATGAGACAACAAGATCACCGAAGGAGATGCAGAAGAGGGAATCTAATGAGGATATTGATGCAGAGAAAGAAGGACCAGCTAATGATTGGTCAAGCACTGGTGAAGGTATGGAAAGTTGTGTGAAATTTCCAAAATTTACTCCTAATGAAGTTATTGAATTGTATAGGAAACTAGATCTTCAGAGAAGAGAACTGGAGAGACAGAGGACTTATGCACAGGTTAATTTGCTGAGGAAACAAGGCAGGGAAGTTTTCATGAAGGACAGTCATGAAGCAGAAGATGGTAAGAAGGCGAAACTAGCTGACAGTCTCATGGTGAATACAAATCAACATGCTGAAATATTGCCAGAGAAAGCTAAGGAGAAAGCCAGTGAAAATTTTTTGAGTCCTAAAAAAGACTTGGAGCTGCAGAGAGAAAAGTTGGTGACTGAATCGACAAATGAGACCAGTGGGTCTTGTGATTTTAATGCTGACAATTTGATTGAGTTTACAGGTGATGAGCCAAAGCATGTTGTAGAGGGACAGGAATCTTGGGAGGTAGCAACATCTATGGCGGCAGTGGCAGCAACATATATGGTGGCAATTGAATTAACAGAAATTGGGAACAATAGCAGTAAGCTAGATATAGAAATTGAAGAAATATGGCAGTTGATGATGCAGCAATCCAAATGGAAGAAAATAGAAATAGCAGCAAGCAAGATCAATCAGAACTTGAACCTGATTGACATGAAGAAGAAAATGGAGGAAAGGACAACAGAAATGTGGCGGCAGCAAAGGAATAAAGCATTTGGACGGTTGCAGAACAAAGTATGGGATCCAGGAAGATCAAGACCACAAACCACATGATCAGGAGACCATGAATTTTTCTACCTTGGGAGTCTGATGCAGGAGCATGTGACTCAGAAGGGGAAAAATCTTTCGATTTATTCCAAAAATCAAAAAGAAAATCTACAGGCAAGGAGTGGGATCCTTTCCCTGTTGTTTCTATGTCTTTTTTAGTTAAAATTAGGAACTAGATAAGGAATAAAAGCATGCCATCTTTTCTAGATAGGCTTAGCATAAAGCATGCTAGACTAGTTGTAAAAAAAAAACAAAGAAAAAGCTCTAATTTGCTATGTATGGCTACTTTTGTAATAAGGCAGCTATTGATATGAAAAAGATAAGATAGTGACTTGGCCGCCGGGGAGTGAGGGGGGCGAGATCAAGACTTTGAGGAAGAACTTTCTCTCATGTAATGACAACAGATTTAGGTAATAAATTGTATGGGAAAAATACTGAATTGGTCGAATAGAATCCGCTAGCTCCACGATTTAGAGAACAATTTTAAATTAGTTTGCATGTTGTTATGTGTTTTGCGCTATTAGGATTGGGACTGTGTATTCTTCAGGCGACTAGAGGCTGTGTATAGGCGTAGAACAGTAATAGTTAAACTGCTGTGTATTGTTTGTATGGACAGCGGAATTTTAATTTATTGCTTTGGATTGATTTTATGACAGTTGCGTGAATTCCTTTGTAAATTTAGGAGTTGTGCATATAACCTGTTGGGCTACGTGCACTGGCCATAAGTCTCATGATTGTGTGGCTACGTGGAGCGATCTTGTTTCCTTTTAACTTAATGTGTGCATAGACTTGTGATTAATTGTCAAACATACTTGTCTCTAGGTGGATGAATTATGATATGGTGCGATTGTGAATTATATGCACAATTCTTTGTACATTGAGATAGCTGGCGCGTATTTACATATCTTACATTGATTATTAAATTGTGTATATTGTTGTGCGCATATCCATATATCACCATGGATTATATAGCTGTGGGTAGATTATAAATTTCCCATTATAATGTGTTGTGCGCATATGTATATGTTGTGTGCGTGGTAGCAGGGCAGGTTTCTATGTTCCTCATCCATAGCTGTGCGCGCAGAGGAAATTGATTCCAATCTGATTTAATTGGAGAGACTTGTGAATTTTACAAAGGAATGAAATTCTTAATTTAATGACTAATGATCTCGAAGGCTATACAAGGGAGAGAGAGGAAGATATTGAAGATATTTCAATCAAATTGGGAAGACTGTCATTAGAGCCAGCATCCAGTCCATCAAGGAGAGGGAGGGAACAAGAAAAACATAGAGGGAGAAAGGTGGAGAGAGAGAGGGCGTTACAAGGGAGTCATGCAGAGAGAGTGAGGGAGAGAGGAGAGTGAGAGGGAATAGAGAGAAGGATATAGATAAAGAGGGAGAGAAAGGGAAGAGAGGGATAGATAGAGAAGGGGACAAGAGGGAGAGCGAGTGTGTCTATGTTTGGGGGGTGAGATAGAGAGAGGGAATAAAAAAGAGACACAAATATAAATATAGATATTATATAGTATTATATAGCCAACCTAGATCCATATTAACCCTATAAATATCAAGTGCCGAGAGAGATCCAATCTCTCGAGGTGAAAACATTTCCTCAAGTTTTGCACTAGAAAAAAAAAGTTTCCACCTTGAGAGATTGGATCCCTCTCAGTGCTTGATAGATCCGGCGTTAAGATGGATCTAGGTCGGTTAATATGAAATTAAAATAGTTTTTATTTGATATTATAGTCTTAAAAATTAAAATTTCTCTTCAAATTAATTTCAAACTGGAATTAGATCCAATTAGATTCAATGAATAAATTTTTTAAAAATACATAAAATATTTTTTATTAAAAATATATTTTTAAAATTATAAATTATTAGAGATAAATAATGCAAAGTTGGCTCACTTATACACCATGTGAGGATGGAGAAGTGTTTAAGGAAGGATAACCTTTCAACCAATCTTTAAGAGCCTTTCAATCCCCTATCACTTGTAAGTGTAGATTGCTTGACACAATTAAGATAACTAACATAAAAAACTGATTCATATTATTGCAGTACTTGTTAGGTAGTTGTGTTTTTGTTCTTGGAATAAATTAGTCATTCATGTTTGCCATTTTTAGTTGTACTACTTATTATCTAGTCACATATTTTAACCCATGACTAAATTAGTGATTTATGTTAGTCGTTTTTAGTTCGGTCACTTAAGATTGCTCATTTTTTGTAGTATTTCACTTGGAAAAGCTATGGTGACTAACCTTTTTAGTCACCTAGTCACTAATTTCTCATTTTCTATTAGTGAGGAGGTTTTCGTTGTGAAACTAATTGTCCTCCAGATCTCATATCAGATCATACCCTATCAACAGGTCGTGATGATGCTCTAGACTCAACCCTTGATATGATCTCTTGGATGTAATTTGTTTCTGCCCAAATCAACCCCTTTTCTTTTCAGGGGTCTCCCTCTGCCCCTTTTATTGATGACTTTGTTCATACAATCAGGAAATAAAACATAAAAATTCAAACAAATTAAAAGCTTAAGACCTGGAGGAGGATAAGAGCTTCCTTCCCCAAGACGAGAGAGTGGCCCCTAAAGAAAACAAAAGAAAGAAAATAAGCAAATCACAAAAATCAAGCTCATGACCTGGAACAGGGCAAAAAATAAAGCTTCCCTTCCCAGGACGAGAGAGAAATACTTATGAAAGAAAAACAAAGCAATCTAAATCTCCAAACCTGGAGCAAGGTGATAAAAACTTCCTTCCCTAGGACAAGAGAATAATCCTACAAAAACAAGAAAAGCAAGGAACCAAACAACTAAATGATCTAATACTCAGGACCTAGAGCAAGGTATAAGATTCCTTCCCCAGGATGAGAGATCAGTCCTATGGTCAATGCTAGTTATACTTTCGTGCCTATGATAGCCTCCCCAACAACGGTGCCAAAATGTTGGTGTCCAAGTATGAATCAGTCAATTCACCCAATCCACATTTAATTATCAACCCGTGGTTCTACCAATTGTTTCAAGGCTATCACACATTGTATGTGCAGGCCACAATTTCCCTACCCAGCATTGAACATTAACTATAAATTCATCAATGTGTAACAACAAGCAACACGATAACAGCAAATGAGAGTAACAACAAGTAATAATTGTAACAGAAATAAGAGTAACAACAATAAGGACTCACAACAACACACTGATAAAAATTCACAACAATAATAAACTCACAGAAATAAACCTAACACACATCTAATCCAACAGCACCTGGTCAGGAGAGTGGGACCAATTCCCTGATCCGAGGCATGGCTAGATGAACAAATCACGATATGCTCAGAAGATTAACTTGTCATTAATAAAAGAAATATTACAAGTATGTTGTTACAGACACAAAGTTAGATTATTTCTCTTCTAGCCTTAACGACTCTTAACAACAATAGATTTCACAACCCGTAACTCTACTTTATACAATTTGTCAATAATACGAATCATAGAATTACGACATTGTTTGCCTTTAATTCCATGGTGGTTTTCAGAGCGAAACAAAATGTTAAACTATAGCAGTGTTTCAATCGAAAGATGATTCACAGCTGCAGCCAATATTCAAGGATAGTGCTGCCAGCTTTGTTAACATCGTTCAATGAATCACTATCTTGGTCATTCTCCCTTTAAATTTGCAAAAATAACTAAATTAGTGAGCCACTTAGGTAATAATCCCCTACGACTATGCTTCATTGACCAACAATCCATAAAGACATGACGAGAGGTATACTTGTTCATTTTAAGATATTGATTAACCATTAATGGCTTGAAATGGATAAAAAGAATAGGGTAAAAGGGTGAGTAAAGTATGCAAATCTAGCCACCAACAATTTTTGTTGGGTCCCTATAATACTAGTGATTTCCCCATTACTATTGTAGTTGTACCCCTTATTAATATTGTTGTGCCCCTATTGCCCCCATATTGTTATTATTGTGCCCCATAGAATCCCTCCTTGTTATTTTTGGCTTTATATTATATTGTTAGTCGGTTGGTTTTATTGTGACTCCTTAGACTCCTTAATTAGAAAGGAGGTTTTTGTTATGTCATCATCGAATTTTCATTATGTATTGTGGTGGAGGTTGCCCCCTCGAAGAGGCTGAATTCTAAGGCGTTGATCTATCTTTTCTATATTTCCTTGAGCTGGTTCATAACATTTGGTATCAGAGCTTTGGATTCTAGGGTTTCGCTGCTCCAAACAGGTCATCGTGGAATTTTCGTAATAACTTTTTTCTGCGATGTTTCAGAAGCTAAAAAAAAAACCATTTGAGAAAACATCGCTCGGAATCTCGGGTCTGAATTTCAGAGCGTTTTACGCTATATTTATGGAGATATGATTTGAGCAAGTTGGTCTTTTTGCAGACTCTTGAATTACATTCCAAACAGGTGACCTAAGGAAAATCATCATAACTTTTTCTCTGAGCATTGGATTAAAATTTCATCAGAAGGTGCAGAAAGAGGACAAATTTTAGTTTCTTGTATATATTTGTTATAGCCAAAAGACGAAACAGGGACTTGTGGCACATTGTACAAGTTCTCCCTACTAAACTAGTCCATAATCAGGTCACTGTGGGAGATTTCGCATAACTCTTCCTTGGAGAATCCAATTTGGATCAGAATGGTGGCATTAGAAAGAGGACATAGAGGGCTACTGCAAATCACAATTTAATAATTGGATGATTTGAATGTACAGAGATACATCAGAGGCAATATCGAGCTCCTACAAAGTGAAAACAGGTGTGTAGATTCTTTTAAATTTTTGCTTAAGATTGGTTTGAAATTTATTTTGAAGGAATTCAAAGGGCATAGTAGAGAATTATTATTGGTAATTGATGCCCCAAGGAAAGAAAATGAAAACACCTAGTAAGGAACCTGAAAGCTCTAGCATGACTCATGAAGAAG
>APFE030025325.1:220396-259028 GCA_000404065.3 Pinus taeda | reverse complement strand
TTGCCCCCATATTGTTATTACTGTGCCCCATAGAATCCCTCTATTGTTATTTTTGTGGCTTTATATTATTATTGTCAGTTCGGTTGGGTTATATTGTGACTCTTTAGACTCCTATATATAGAAAGGAAGTTTTGTCATTTGTATCATCCAAGAATTGTTCATTTGTGTAATGTAAAGGAGGTTGCCCCCTCGAAGAAGTTGAATTCTAAGGCATTGATCTATCTTTTCTATATTTTCTTGAGTTGGTTCATAACAATTTTGACTCTCTTTAGTGTGAGTGTGGTGACGCAGAGGTGGAGGTGGTAGTGTTATCACTGAAAATACCTTCTCATAAGCTCATAGGTGATCCTTGTTCCTTTGGTCAAATTTCATCCGTTTTCTCTGGCCTCCTCATGATTGGAACATGTTGTTTGTTCCCAACAACACGCACTATAATGCGGGTCACTTACTCTGCAAACCATACTACCCTGAAATGTAACACACTATCTCTTTTAGCTATCTTGCTTTACCAATAATCACCTAGTCACAAGATCAATTGGAAACTCTCACATGGTGAAATGTGATCACCTCAGCTTCATCTTTAGCTTTTGCCTATACAAACAAAGCACCTAAAAGTGATTAAAAGAATTTCCATGAGGAAACTTCATCCAAACCAAATAATTTTCTCAATTTGTACTGGAGAGAAACTGACAGTCCCCATAGCCTCCATTTATCTATAAATTGAGAGATTTACCATCGAGAAAAGGATCGGAATTTAGAGAATTGTTATGTTGTTGAGATCATTACTGAGAGAGAGTATTGGAGCTAGGAGCTGGAGGAGGTTCAACTATAATTTCGACATCTAGTTGTAAGCATCCTTCTTCTTAATAATATATAGATCTATTATTCTTCCTTCCAAATCATTGTGCATTGGTAGTTTCTACTATGTTTAATAAAAAAATACTTGGAAGCTAAGTATAATGATTCATTCAGTAATGTTTAGTTTCTTACTGATTATTATGTGCAAGACAAGTGTTTAAAGCTAATTGGGATCACTCCTAGTTATAATGACAACTCCAACGAAGTTTCACATGAGGAAAAAAAAGTTCCTCCTTCATGTTATCTTTCCAATCTTTGGTTTATTTCTTGAATTGTTGAATGAGTCGTGTCATAAAACATTTAATTTATTATCCTATCTGTCTCGGGTTTCTAGGAAAACCTGAGAGGGTGTTTATTTATCCATCCGAGCAATAATTCCTACAAAAAAATTGGTGACTCCATTGGAGAGCATCTTTCTTCCCAATTTGTTTTCTTTCCTAGATCCCATATCTATGATCTTGTCACTATTTTAGTTCCTGTTGTCTACATGCATACTAGTTTAGTTGATTAAGTTCTTGATTTTGACCTAGACTATTTCTTTCTAAGAAATTGTTTTGTAACACACCATGTGATTGGAAATCAATGTGTTATAGCATGCTTATGTCCAATGCGTCACCTTGGGCATAACGCACTATCCCTATCAAGTCACCCATCTTACTATCTTGAGCCTGTGTTTATTTTTCTCCCCTGATATGGAATTCCTTGTCTGTGTTTTACCTGGTTTTATCCTTGAGTCTTTGTTGTCCTAAACTTAGATTACTTTTGTTGCATTTATTTTTTCTTAAGAGAAAAAGAAATCATTTATTTGCTTATTTTCTTGATTGTTCATTTCATAGTAGGCATTGAGATTTGAGTGTGATTATTTTCATTTCTTAAGTGTGCTAGAATTTGCATTATGGTCGTTTTATTTTGGGATATGAATTGTGTTTCTCTCTCCTACTAGGCCCATTCTTCATCAAAAGAAAATTTTAAGAGAATTATTTGTAAGGTTTGAGTCAAATTCATCACAAATTTCATAAGTACACACCCTTATCAAAAACTTCTAAACAATACCCTAAAAGTAATCATGTTAACTAAAATTGATTAGCAACTCTTTTGGTAGGGAAGACACACAATAATATAAGTTAGGGCTTTGTGGTCAGCTGTAAATTCAACTCCCCAAGGCTACAAACTAGACTAGAGTCATTAGAATGTGAAAATCCTACTACGTCCTCATTTACCTAGACAACTCCTCTCACGTAATCAAACGACATCAGGTGTATGAGAAGGTATCCCACCTTGAGTACATTTTGGTCGACATTTTGTGTACCATGGAATCCATTAGGAATTTTGGGGTTGAGTCAAGGACTCAGGTACACTTCCCACAAGATGTGTTTCCCACAAGTATATCCCCGTGGTTGTGATAGTGATTTGTAAGTAAAATTTAGTGGCCAAAACTCTTAAGGAACATACACAAGGTGTTTATTGTAGGATTCCTTTATATCTAAATGCAGATGAACCTACTCCATCTTTGGTCAGTTGTGAGGGAACTCTTTTCCATGAGAGTGGTTGCACCCTTCTCATTGAGGTTCGGGCAAAGCTTAGGAATAATCGTAACTATCTCCATCCTAACTATGTGGCTTTTCCCATAGTTTTTTGGTACTGGGCTTCATCGACACCTATTTTAAATATTTGGGGAAAGTCTTGATTAATTCCTGATCTCTTGGATTTTTTTTCATTTTAGGAGTGTGTTGTTTGTCATTGAGACTATAAATAACCATTTAATAATTATATGAAACATATATCTTTCACTGTGGCTGCTACATAACCTCATTTGTCTATACGCTTGCAAGACCTCTCGTCACTCACTATGGAGGAACATACAAGTCACCTTGATTGCCCCTTTTCTCAGCAAAGTCTGTCTCTAGTTTCAGACCCTCAATTGAACCTTATTGACATAGATTCTCTTCTACCAGAGGATCCATTTACTAAACGATTTGTACCTCCCTGTAATTCTCCCATCACTAAACCTTTTGGGCCCTTATCGATTCAATTCACTCCTCTTTCTTTTTTGTCTTCCCCAATTTACCATTTAAATGTTGCTATGATTACTAGTGAATCGTGGTCCTTTGTGGACAACTTTGCTCCACCTCTGCATAGTTACTCACTAGACCCACATGCACCAAGTTCCACACATGTTGTTGGTTATCCTATTATATAGCTTATGGTTACTCCATGAACCCCAACAACATCCATTTTGGGTGGTGCTCAACAGTTCATTGTTTCCATCGCTTCAACTATTTTCATGTTAGCTCTTGGTCCCTCAACCCCCATCCCATCTGGTGTTATCAAATTGAAAACCTTCAACACCCCTTTTGGTTTAAATCCATTTCTTAGATTAGCTCCCCCCTCCATTACAGAGTGGGGGGAATGTTTCTAACATCCATGTACCTATCAAGGGCACTCCTACCCCCATGCAACCTTTGGTACAACCATGTCCTTTGATTAATTCATTTTCCATTGGTGGTTATGCCATTTTTGGTGGTCCTTTACCAAGTCCATCTTATGTGGCCAGTAGTGTTCCATTGCTTGGACTTATTTGATCTCCTTTGGGCCTCCCAACTTAGCCATCATTACCTACTTGGGGCAACTTTGATCTTGGGGGAAATTAGTTCACTAGTAGCCATCCTTAGGTTGGGGGCATGCCTTATGACCCATAATTATGTTAAACTCTACCACCACCTCAAGGACCTTACTATCGTTCACAACCTACATACCTTGCTAGAAACTGACTGATGGGAGGAACTCCTAGTCCCTCTACTCACCCAACTCTTCCATGGTTTCATTAGGTGGCACCTACTCCATTGTCGTTCTTGGATACCATAGCTACACAAGTTAACCAATGATGCCATCAATCATAATTTACTTTGGCCTCCAATCTCGCATAAGATTCCTATAGACATTCCCAAGTTCGAAGGGAAAACAAAGACCCTTGATGTACCATAACTACACAAGTTGACCAATGATCCCATCAATAATAATTTACTTTGGCCTCCAATCTCATATAAGATTCCTATAGGTATTCCCAAGTTCGAAGGGAGTAAGATTCCTATAAACATTCCCAAGTTCGAAGAGAAACAAGAGTCAATTCGACTACACACATCACCACTTAACATATAATTGATTAACAAATAGCATTTTAAGGATTAAAATTACCTTGTCTTTAATATATATTAATTAATATAAAATTGAAATTTTTCATAATTTATATTAATTATCAAATAAAATTAAAATTTATTAATAGTAATTAAATAATTATAATAAAATGGTGTGTAACATAAATGAAATTCCAATTGTATTTCATCCTATGAGACTCCCTCATTCCATTAAAAAATTATTTAAAAATTCACATTGAGAAATACAGTTAGTTATAATCATAAATACAATTAATTATAATAGTAATAAAATGATAAATAGTCCAATCAAATTGATGATAAAATGGTGGGAAAAACTTAAAAGAAATTCCAATTTGTTTTGTTTGGTACCCATTAGTGATCAAATTTGAAGGGTTGGTCTTAATTTTATTTGGAAGGGTATATATTTATCTAACCCTTCAAAGATAAAAAGTTAACAAAAAAAAAAATTACTTCTATTAACAAGTGTATATTAAATAAACCCTTTATAAAAAACAATGCCAAAATGAAATGGTGTCCTAAATCTTTAAAATTTAAAAAGTGGCTACATTTAAACACTATAAAATCTCAATAGAACTTAGTAAATAGGAAAACATTTTTCTCAAATTCTATTAAAAAGATAAACATATGTTTCTTCTACTCATTAGATGATCTTCAAAAAGAATTGAATTTACGTCATTGAAAATATAAATCTATTTGCACAAAGGAAAAGGTTGTTTTAGTTTTCATTTGTTTCTAATTTATACTATCTATTTTGTTAAGCTTGAAGTAGTTTAAAGCAAACCAAAGAAACAAATATATACCTTCAACAACCAAACGAATTGAACTTTTCTCTTAACATTTCTCAGTCAAAGAACACTATCAATAGACTTTCATCTCCATTAAAAAATTCAAGCTCTATAGATTCAAAAATTTATATAATAGGAAAGTTTTCTATATCTAATAGGGAAATATTGTAATATGTAATACACATCTACAATGTTGTTGTTGTATGGCTTGGTTGGTCGTTTTTCTTCTTCTTTGAAAATAATTTTCAAATTTGGTCCTTACAATGAATTCAATCTTGGTTGATATCTTTTCTAATAATGTGATTTTTTTTGTTGATGTTTTTTTCTAATAATGTGTTTTCTTTTCATTAACAAAGTCGTTTAATTTTTCTATGATTTCAACCTCTCCTTAAAGACCCTTCATAGCAGCGACTACGTGGACAGCAACACACACTCCTTATTTCCTAGATGATGAATGGAGAGAACGAAGCGGGAGACACAATAGTAGTTGTATGGATAGCTATTGGCATTCTATATCTTTTGGGATGACCAGTAGAGGAAAAAGAAAATTAAGTTGTAACCTTGTAGGCAGACCAATCTTCGGTTGTATGGTTATTAATAGAGTCCTGGAATTTCATTTTAACACTTGAGAGTTCTCCCTAGTTCAATACTCTAAATAATTTTATGGGAAGTGCACTTATTATTTCTCAAATTTTTTTTATAGTATTAATTTGTATGTTTTAAAAAACTAGAGATTTAATAAATAAAAATGCTTTTAAGATAACAGAAGAAATACGAGGTTTTAAATAAAGCTTGATTTTATAAATACTACGCTTAAATGTAAGCTTGATTATAGTAAGTTCAAATGGAAACAATGCTAGGCTTTTCTAAGTAATCTAGGTGTGAGTCACGAAATCATCTAAAAATAGAAAAGTGATGATAGTAGTTATTTATGAGAATATAAAAAACGTTCGTCAATCACTAAGCATAGTTACAAACATCTAATGGGGTAATTTCATAATTGAACAATCTTGTCTGAATGGTCGGTTGACAAGAAAGAAAGAAAGTTTTGTAAATCAGGAAAGAAAATGAAGATATAATAGAAAATCTCTATGGTTATGATGTAAAAATGTCAATACTATCACTTTAATCTATTTTTATGCTTGATAAAATTACATCTTTAACTAATCTATTTCATTTATTATTATAAAATGAAAATTTATTCATTTATTATTATAAAATAAGAATTTAAATTAATAAAGAGATTACTCTGTCAATATACCTATGTTCACTAAAAAGAAACCCTAAAGAAAGAACCCTATTGACCTTATTATACTATCCCAAGATTTCCATGTTGAACATCAAACCTTCAAAGTAATGATGTCCTCATGGAAAATGCAAGTAACCTTATCAGCCTTATTATACTATCTCAAGATCTTTATGTCGAACATCAAAGTAATGTCATGAATATGTCCTCATAAAGGTAGGATGTAAGATGTTTTCATAGCAGTAGGATGATCAATACTCGAAGATATTCAACAACCTCAAAGATGTTGTGTATTTTAGTTGTGCACTGAATTGTGCCTTGAAGCATCTCAACAACTCTCCCCATTGAAGATTTCAATTCCATATCATAATGTATGCACCACAATGTAGTATTTACCTCTCTCTTCTTCTTCCCAATCTATCATTAAATCCACATCCTGTTCAAGCCTCAATTCCAACATCTCTCTCAATTTTATCTCCATCTTCATTTGCTCTATTGTAGACACTGGGAACTGATAGGCCACGCATTTGCTGACACCCTCTATGATCATATGGTGCCTTAACATTACAATATTTATCCCACTCACAATCTCTAGAAAAATGACATCGAAGTTGTAGACGTCTGCTAAAGGGAATATTTCTCATCCACTCTGGTGTTAGATACCCTCTAGTGCCTCTGATCTGGCGTTAGATACCCTCTAGTGCCTTTGATCGTGGAGAAGCAGAAAGTATGTTCTCTATCCACAACTTGGCCAGCCCGAAGTTTGGTACTTTAGGAATGATATTTTCATCCAGGAGGATGTTTTGGGGTTTTATGTCACAATGAAGAACCTAGAGCACGCATTCCTCATGCAAGTACTCGATGCCTCTCGCCATGCCTAATGTATCAGGTAGATGGTAGTAGTTATTTACAAGATGAAAAAAAAAGGGTTCGTGAATCATTAATCGTAGTTATCACTACCTAATGTGGTAATCTCATAATTGAACAATCTTGTGTTAATGGTGGGTTGATAAGAAAGAACAAAATTTTACAAATTAAGGAAGGAAAATGGAGATACCACAAAAAATGTATGTGGTTATGACGTAAAAATGTCAATACTATCACTTTAATCTATTTTGAAGCGTTGGAAAAGTATGAAAGATATCGTTTCAAATTATGAAATGCATACCTATTGAAGGCCATTGATTGGGACCATGAAATCACTTTCCTATATTGACACTAGATTCATAAGATTCATAACTCCCCTTCCAATCCTTTGGAAAGGATTATTGATTTTTGAGAGTTGAGCAGAGCCAGATGTAATTACAAGCAAAAGTAAATATAAGGAGACCCAAATCCACATCAAACCTTTGGGTTGAATGGAAGGATTAAGAGATTCTATTTTATACAGAGTGTAACCTTGATGGTTCTCATTCTGCAACAATTTCATTGTTTCCTCCTCTGGAAGGGCAAAAATCCACCGACTTTGCTCAAAGACTTAGTCCAAAAAATCTTCATTGATGCCATGATGGATGATATAAAAAGAATATAGAGTCCACACATGACTATATAAAGATCAATCAACCATTCCATACATAATAATTTTAATCGATTTTGCCTAAATCAATGAACTAAATGAAAAGCCAGGGAAATGAAAGTTGAAAATTAAAACCGAGAGTTAAAAATACCTTGCAAACTTGTGTTGCACTCGTTGTAAGGTTGGGATTGGAAAGATCAACGCAGGCAAGATTCACAGGCTCACAACAATCTACCTCAGTCATCAATCGATGAACTAAATGAAAATTCAAGGAAAAGAAAGTTGAAAATTCAAACTGAGAGTTAAAAATACCTTGCAAACTTGTGTTTCACTCGCCGTGAGGTTGGGATTGGAAATATCAATGCAACAAGAATCACTGTCTCAGAACAATCTACCTTAGTCATCGTGAATTCTTTGTCTTTTGTCATTTATTTCTTCTGAATCTCTGATGCCTTCAAAGCATGCCCTTGGTTCACATATACCAATAGATAGCTACTTTTCCTTTGTTATTGTTTAATCCAAAAAGAAACCTATGTTATCAATGAATCCGAACAGAACCTCAGATCATGATTGTCAACTCTATAAGTGTCGCCATTATGACTGACGGTCTAGGAATGCATGAACAACCTCCATTACATCCCATCGCACTTTCTTTAGTGTTACCATATACTTGTGCAGACTTTAGATTGTTACATCAGTCTAAGAACTGGAATTTTCTGAAATGTCCTATGGACATGCAACCCTTCATAGGACATTTTATAGCATTATTTAATTTTTTTTAAACTTGTAAAAATCAAAATTTAAATTTCTTTTCAATGGTAAATTTCGTTGAGCACTTCTCTAACGTGCTAAAATGCTTAAAAAAAAACTGTGACGTATTCAAATTTGAACATTGTGAATCCCATCCTTCATTTCCAACAAAACCAGGGCATTTTAAAAAATCACATAAAAAACTCAAAAGGAAAAACATACACCGCTTTTAAGCAAATCAATGAAAATAACTTTTCAAGTAAAAGGCGGAGGTTGCATCAAATTCAAAGTATTTCTCCACCTACAAGAAACGACAATCCTTGCTGGCCCCACTAACGTAATTGAACGGTCCCGCGTTTCTTCTATAAAAGTTACTTTTATTGTTTGAATAAAACTTGTATGAAGAGATTTCAAATGTAATATTTATAACCTAATCAATTGTGCCCACACAATTAAAATCCATAACATATGGTTTTTACATTAAGGTAATGATTATTTTATGAGAAACTCACGCTCTTATAAATCATACAAATTCTAAAATAAATTGCTTTGCAACATTCACCCATATATAAAATGTGCATGGTTTTATATAATTTTTTCGGGTGGTAGTAAATATTTTGTTTAAATTGTAATAAATATCTTTTACATAATTTATTATTAATAATAATATTTTTTTACAGTTTTCGAAAAAGTAAAATTAAATCATTAAAAAACTATTCTTTGAATGATATTAGCATATCCACGCATGTATATATTGTGTACTTGTCTGGGCGTTGATGTCGCTGGTAAATGTAATGTGTAATCTATTAGCAGAAAGTTTCACATGTTTTTATATTTAATTGTTTATAAATTGAAATGTATTGGTTCCCAGGTCGCAATTGATATTTCCGTATCATATATAGACTTTTTTGAAAGCTTTTTCTGTGGGTTTTGCTGTTAAAATTTGGCAGTAATTTATTGGAATCGCAAGTTTGACAGCAAGTTTCTGCATAATCAGCAAGTTTCTGCACAATCAAAACGTCCCAAGAATTTTTCAGGGTGCTGAATCCAAATATACAGTGGAGATCTGATCCCAAGTCTCCATGACTCGGTGGTGTGGTTGTGCGTAAGCTTGGAGCAAGTGTGAATGGCTATGGCTAGTTAACTACTAGATTTTACAGTTGCCCTCGCCAATTGTTGGAACAGTGGTTGTGCAAACGCTAGTGTTCGTGGTTTGCTGCCTGTTAAGGAGCCGCCTTGTGTGAAGAAGTGATTGTGGAGGAGAGATATGTTGTATGTTGTGTTGTTTGATGCGCTGTGTTTTGAATATATACCCCACTTTTAGACGTGAAGCTCTTGTGGCGTATTGAAGACTTGACCAATCGTTATTCCTTGTCGACTTTGGGCATGTGAATGTTGAGTCTATCGTGCATTTGGTGTTATTGGGAGAATTGTGGAGCATTGTTGGATCGCACAACATTTATAAATATTGTTAGACCATGCAGATTGAAATCAATCCGAGGAACCCATGTGGAAGAGGCATAGACCTTTATTTTCATTGTGTGCATCTTGGTCCATCCTGGTAAAATGTTCAATCCCTCCTAGTCGAATATATAAACGTAAGCTGTAGACCAGCAAATTAGAGCATGGACTATAGGCGTTCTGAACGGCATGGTGGTGTAAGTGAAGGTTGTTTGGAAAATTTGTCGTGTTCATGATCTCGGATTAGTGCCACGAACTAGGAGTGTTGCAGAGTGCACTACCAGCGGACTGTGTTGGTCGTGTTTTGGTATTTTGTCCAGCCATTTCCATCATTCCACTGTGCAAGTTGAAATGTGGGTAACCAACACATTGAGCGCTGTTGAAGATTGAGGAAAGGGCGAGCGTGGAGCCGACTAGTTGAACTACCTAGCCAATCTCCTCTGAAAATGTGTGGACTAGCCATCACCGTGTAAAGGAGTGTGGACAATATTCAAACTTGGAGGAAGCGTGGAGAACAACAATCGTTGGACTGCTTTACGTAGCAAGGAAGTTCTGACTTGCATTGTAATCGTGGACCCATATGCATACGTCTAAGGAGTAGAGTCTGTCGTGGACCCATACGCATATGCATAAGGAGTAAACCTTGTTGTGGACAAGCCTAGCACAACTTTGGAGTGCCAATGTGAGATTTCATACTCAAAGTCATGCAACCAGAAATTGATGCGTGTGCATGGCAAACAGTTGAACATGGATATTGTTAAGTAGTTTTTTGGAATTGTTATTGTATAATATGTAATTAGTTTTACATTCTATTTTTACGATTAATAAGTTAATAAGACGCAACTATAACCTAGATTTCATATGTATAATGCTTTTTTATTGTGGAGTTTATTTGGGCTTGTATAGTGGTATTAGAGGTCTGATTGAGTTGTTTCTAAACTCCATGTTTTTTAAGTCTATGGTGTAAAGGAGACACGGAGCATGAAGGCTGTGAGGATAACTGAATCCAATAGAAAGTTAGCCCAATGGGACACCCAAACTATTGACTCTTTGTAAGTTTTATAACTTTCTGACATAATGAAATAAGATTGGAGAAAATCAGTGGTATAATTTTTTTAACATATACTTGGAAGTTAGAATACATGTTGGCGTTTTGAGTGCTTGTTGTTCTCAATAAAAATTTCCAATACTAAGTTGAACACCAATAATTGTTGGATTGTTTGCTAAAAGTCTAAGTTCCATGCATCCAAGGGCCACTTGTTGTTTTAATTTTGGGAGGTTTTATTTGCATTTACTGCATCAAATGGAAATGGGTGTTTACTTATAGTGAAATTTCTAAAGGATAGTATTTGTAGTCAAGGGTAACCTTACATGACAATGGAGTTAAGGGTAAGATGATTCCCTGCACCCGATCAGATGAGCAGGAAATAAAGAAGCAGATAAAAGAATTGCTACAGATGCAACGCATTGAGCCAAGCAAGTCACATTATTCTTACTCAGCTTTTCTTGTGAGGAATCACTCTGAGATAGTCAGGGGTAAACCAAGGATGGTGATAAATTATAAACCCCTCAATGCCATTACTCAGAGCTTTAATTATCCATTGCCAAGGCCTGAGACAATTATGCAGAAAATCCAGCATAGAAAAGTGTTTAGTAAGTTTGATATGAAGTCACGGTATTATCAGATTCAGATCCAGCCAGAAGACCAGCATAAAACTGCTTTCATTTGTCCAGCGGGATTTTATCAGTGGAAAGTTGTACCTTTCAGTTTGAAAAACGCCCCTGCATCCTTCCAGCGAAGAATGGATATAATTTTTGCTAAATATGATTTCATAGTCACCATATAGATGATATTCTAATTCACAGTCTAGATGTACATACTCATCTAGAGCATTTATAAATTTTCCTGAAAGAAGTTCGACAGCATGGTATAGTCCTGTCAAAAAGAAAAATGCCTTTATTTCAAGATAGTATTGATTTTCTGGGAATTAATGTTGTCAATGGTTCAATCTAAATGCAACCACATGTGTTAACCAAATTGACACAGTTTTCTGATGAATTGAAGGATACCAAGACAATTCAGAG
Source organism: Pinus taeda (assembly GCA_000404065.3). Lineage (NCBI taxonomy): Eukaryota > Viridiplantae > Streptophyta > Pinopsida > Pinales > Pinaceae > Pinus > Pinus taeda. Next base: position 247,151 of record APFE030025325.1, on the reverse strand, counting down.
ATTCTTGGGGGTCTTAAATTATCTTCACAAATATGTTCCAAATTTGACAGAGAAGACAACGCCGATTAGGAGACATCTCAAACAATGATGGTCACAAGAAGCAACAGAAGCTGTTAAAAGACTGAAAGAAGAATGTCAACACCTGCCAAAGCTTCAGCCACTAGGTGATGATTTACTCGTTCTTCAGACTGACGCTCCTTTAGACTTTTGGGCAACTGTTCTATTAGAACAAAGAAAATACAGTGAAAGTAAAACTGAAGAAAAACTTTGTGCATATGCTTCTGGTGAATTTACACAAAGCCAAAAGAATTATTTCATAGTTGAAAAAGAAACACTAGCCATATTCAACGGGATACAGCGATTTGAGGTATATCTTACTCCCATAAAATTTTTGGTTAGAACAGATTCCAGGAATTTTAAATATTTTCTGTCTACCAGAATATCAAGACAAATTGCTAAAGGAAGGATTCTAGCTTGGCAGATTTGGTTCCAGCAATTTGACTTTGAAGTAGAGTGGATCCCAGGAAATTCTAACTTTTTAACAGATTCACTAACTAGAGAAATGAATCAAGCCTTCAGGACTTGTACAGATTCACACTTTATCGGTCTTGGTAAAGGTCCTCACGATGATAATTTTGCCACTTTTGTTAATAGATTTAGAATTTTTGAAGGACATGCAGTTCATCTTGCAAATGAAATAAAAAAGTTGGTAGGAATGAGGTTGAGAAGAAATACTTGGATAAGAAAGTGCCAGACATGGCAGTCTAAAAATTTAGGTACAAAGAGAGCTATCAGGTCAAGGTGGTATATGAGCCATGAACCTCAGATACAACAAATTTGAAAGTAATATTGCTGGAAAAAATTAGGATAAGTTGGAGTGTGAACATCCAAATTATGCGAGAGGTTGTTAAGCACTCTTAGGGTAAGCAATGGGTCACCACCTTGGCTACATAGAGTTAAACGCCACGGAGGTAAGGGTTATAAAAGAAGTGTTGCGTTGAATCTTGTGTGTGATACAATGCAACCACAACTTAACCAAGCCGATCCAGAAGTCTGGATTCAAAAAGGTTGTGGGACTTCCTCACATAACAGTCAAGGTCAATAAAGTAATATCAGATATTTTCCGTAGCAACCAGAAAGGTGGCATCACCTTTATATCTGTTGTTAAAAATACCACATTGTTAACTTTGTTTGTTTTCTTACTGACTTACTGATCTTTGACACTTCGCTCATTACACTTAATTGTTGAATCATTCTCAACAGAAACATGCCATTTTACCATTTTCTATTATATTTATTTTAGTGATTATTCTTTCACAATATTATGGCAATTCATCGCACATCTGTGATTGCTTGTGTTGATGTTCAGTGATCTAAAACTTTAAGTAACTCCAACCATCTATTTTACTTCAAAATATATCTAAACCAAGTCCTTGTGCAATGATATCTTGTTTTACTTCAATTTTAATGAAATGAGAGTGTAATTGATTATGTCAATTAAAATCAATTGGTTGCAAGTTTATGTCATCTATTTATATGCTTGTTGAAATTTGACGAAGGTTTGTGTTGATATATCTAAAACCAAGTCTTTCTACAATGATATCTTGTTTTACTTCAATTTTAATGAAATAAGAGTGTAATTGATTATGCCAATTAAAATCAATTGGTTGCAAGTTTATGTCATCTATTTATATGTTTGCTGGAATCTGAGGAAGGTTTATGTTTGCTGGAATCTGAGGAAGGTTTGTGTTGATTTAGAGAATATTTTTGGTGTTGAAAGTATTATTTGCATTGCTTACAAAAGTAAAAAATATTGGTTATTTGATTATTAGTATTTTCTTTATTTCATTTAGTTTTACTAATGTCCTTTTTGATTGCTAGTAAAAGAGTTATTCGATTGTAGAGAAAAGAGTTATTGGTTTTTTATTACTCTTTTGGTGAGTTATCCTTATTTATCTTCTTTCTTGATGCAAAGAAAAAATCACAAATTCTATAAATATTGTAAGGAACAATGCCATGATAAGTAGCGTCATTTTATTGTAAAGAAACAAAGACATGATAATTCCTATCACTTTAAATTAAAGAATAAATTCTTGTTGATATTGCCTTACAAATAGGAATCTAATAATGTTCTTCACTAATCATAATGATGATAAGCCTTGCAAGGAGTTGAAAAGTAAGCTCAATAAGGTTACTTTAATTCACCATCATCCTTAAACCCAAAGGGCGTGTGACAATTTATCCATTCGTCATGTTGACATCACATAATTTTTTAATAGAATGTTTCATTGGTAATGGCTTGCAAAAAAAGTTATTTACAATAATATCATTGACAAAATGCACTTCACAATGAACCCACATCCTCAACTGTAGGCACTTGGATAGGAGGATAATTCTTCTCTATATGTACATGGATAGAACCATATTGGTTCACACACACCTATCGTATCATTTTCTTGCACTTATCTCACTCACGCATAATTTCTTAATAGAATGTATCATTGATAATGGCTTGCAAAATAGTGTCATTGACAAAGCACACTTGATAATGAACCCACATCCTCATCTGCATGCACTTGGATAGAAAGATAATCATTTTTTGTATGCACCTAGATAGAACTATAATGGTTCATTTGCACCTCTCTCTCTCTCTCTCACCCATTTGTCATTTGTTTTTGGTTCTAAGTTTGTGGATAAGATGCCTTGTAATGTGACCAATAAGGATTGTTTTGGTTTGTTGGTTGGTAAGACTTGCCAATATGATAAGAAAGTTTGCTATGATGCATATGGAAATATATGCACACTACATAAAAATACTAAATTGTACCCAATTGAAATAATATAGATAAAATTATAGATAAATGTCTTTTGAATTAATCATATCATTAGGATTTGGTCGACGTTTCGAACCAACTAAAGAATAGTGAGAACAATCACACATAAAATAGCAACACACATAAGTTGTGACTTACCCTAGAAAACCCCAATGGGAGAATCACAACCAAGCGAGCCAATATCTTGGCCCCAACCACGTGAGCCTTCATCGCCTAAGTATGACACATTACAATGAAGAATCCCCAATCCTTTTAAAGGCTTTGTTACATGTAACACCATGGGTTGAACATCATAGGCCACATATACCAAGTCCCTGAAACTACAATTGTTAACCTAATTATCTTAACTCTTTCACCAAGTCAAGTTTACCTAACAATTCCCCCCTTAAACCTTGACTTGAGGTTTCCTTTCACCAAATCCTAACAAACAAGCCAAGTGAGTCAGCACTGCTCACTCTAGCCCATACCCCCCTCAAAGTTTATACCCAAAATATATGTTAACTCGACATGCCCCCTATCACCTAGGTCTAATACCATACTTTATCAACAATTTTCTAGAGGTACACATATCTTACCAAATTTTACAACAGTATGCTCATTCACATCCAATAAATTTTCAACTCCATCCTAATGTTTTTTGTTTTTTGTTCATTATATGGTCATCCTCATAACTTAGCACCCCTGATGCTCTCCTTAACAATGTACAACCACATTGTGCAAATCATTTCATTGACACGTTTCATCAAATACTTTGCATGCAACCTGTTCCCGTGGTTGTCTCTCTAGGGACCTACACATCATGGTCTCCAACTTCAACATGCACCTTCATATCTACTCATTCATGTTCCTAATATTCATCTCAAATTGAGCACTTTGTCCATTATATTCCTTATTTTCCCCATCCTCTGTGTCAAAATATTTCTCCCCAATCTCGTCGTCACCAAAGGTGTCCAATGATCTCAACAAAGTTAGAAAGCTTATGCACAGTGTTCCCAAATATACAATGTTTGCAAAAACTTATATTCAATGATTTCAAATTTGGAAGAAACTAGCAGTCAAACAATCCTTGAAGTCCCTTCTCACTCATATGACCCAATCGTTGATGCCATAAATGAGTGGCATCTTGACAACAAAGGCATCCCTTTGAAGACAAAACTTTTCTCTCACCAAGTGAGCCTTCACCACCCAACAATGACACATTACAATGGAGAATCCCCAAGCCTTTTAAATGTTTCATCACATGTAATATCATGGGCTCAATACCCCAAGCCACCAATACCAAGTCACTAAAACCACAACTATTAACGTAACTATCTTAACTCCATCACCAAGTCAAGTTTAACTAACAAAAAAAACTAATTTGGTACCAACTTATGGTAAAGGACATAAAATTATTAGTCAAGTAGCAACACTAGCACTAAAGGCCTACTTCTCATGGGAAAAATCAAATATCACAATTTCTAGAAAGCATGCAAATTTTGGTCAATTTTTGTAGCCTTGTTCAAATGTGTTCTATGAACCTGCAACACTTGGTTTGCATAAAGAAATCAACCATACAATTGATATTTTTCCTAGAGCTTCTCTCCCTAATGCCCCATTTCATCAAACTTTAATTATTCAAAGTGACAAAATTAAAAGGCAAATTCAAGGCTTGTTATGTGAAAGTTTCATAAATACAAGCCTCTTTCCTTGTGCATCATCAATCTTTCTTGTAATTAAGAAAAATGGAACTTAGCATATATGTGTTAATTTCATAATATTAATTCAATCACAATGAAGAAATGATATCCATTCCTTGGCTTCAATCATTTGTTTGATCAACTTTCTTCACTAAAATTAATCTTATAAATACTAGATATCATCAATTTGAACTTATCTAAAAGATGTTTTCAAAATAAATTTTACTACCAGAATACGTCAATTTATTCATCACTAACTCCTATCTTATATAATTTTTTAGTATATTATACCATCAGGAAATGGCTTGGAAAATAAAACTAATTACAAAAAGATGTGATTAATAAGATACCCTTAAGAATGAATTAATGGTTCATTTCTACAAATCTCTCACACACATGCATAATGTCATTTGTTTTTGGTTTCAAGTCTGCTCATAAAATCCCTTCTAATGTGGTGATCAATATGGATGCACTATATCATTTGCTTTTGGTTCTAGTTTGAGGATATGATCCCTTATGATGTGACCAATATGAATTGTTGTTTATTGCTTAATAAGATTTATCAATATAATATGAAAACTTACTATTATATAGTAAATATTTCATTTTTAAACAATTAAAAAAAAACAAATATCACAATTTCTATTAAATATCGCGATCTAATCAATTTTTATAATTTCATTTAAATGTGTTATAAAAACCTATTAAATCTAGTTTACTTAATCAAATCAATCATACAGTAAAATATTTAAAAATTATTATTAAAAAAAAAAAAAAAAAATCTAAATTTATTTCCTTAACACTAATCTTCTCATCATTAATTCTCTTAGATTTCAATTTTTTAAATAGCAACAACCATTATTAAATAATAATAAACATTTTTAATAATAAATAAAATATTTAAAAAATATTAATAAATATTATGATATCAACTCCATAAAATTAACAATTTAAAAATAATATATTTTATTAATTATATTAACTTTCATCTAAAATTATTCCTATAAATAAATAGCATCCCATTAAGATTTATGAATACATAAAAAGACTTATAAAACCAAAATGAACAAGTTATCACAACTTTCCATTATATTATTTTCTAATCATATTGTAGGATCAAAACTTGGTTCGGAAAAAGTTAATTGCAAAACACATGAGATCTAAAAATAATGTGAATTTTCTAATAAAAATAATTACAAACAATATTTTAAATCTCTTTACAATTTAGCGAATTCAAAACATTCAAAATATGTGAATTTTACAATTTAGCGAATTCAAAATATACAAAATATGTGAATTTTTAGTGAAATTAATTATATAAACAAATAGTGTCAGGATAGTTTCAGGATTTTAGATGTTTTAGAAATATTTAATAGTGTTGAATTTATTTAGGTTATCAATAAAAAAAATTATTTAAAGATTCTCATAATTCTCTGAAATTTTTTTACCCAAATTACAATAAACAAAAAAATTCACTAGCTAGGCTATATAAACATTCTCACAGTTCTCTGAAAAAAATTTAGACAAATTCCCAACAAAAAGATTCACTATCCAAACAAACCTGGCTAGACAACGCCTAACCAAAAAATGCTCGATCCCATATTCGAACTTACTTATTATTAACTACTTTAATAATTGACAGGCAAAAGCCTATACCTAGTCAAGGTCCTACAGTTTGTTGCATTTATAATTGCTCCTCTGTTGCCACCATTGAAGAGTGTGGCGAGCCTGGGAAGCATATTATCCTAGATTAGCCCTCACCCTGGCTGAATCTGTCTCTCATAGCCAGGATAACACTTGTGACTGCTGAGTCTATCTCAGCATGTTTTATGGCTCTATAGGGCAGGATATTAATGATCCGTGTTTTCCCCTTATTTGTATACTTGGTCATCACCAAAATTGGTAGTGAGACCTATAACCTCTCAATGAATCTGATGTCCTCCTCTAGTTGCATGGACGAGAAACCATGCTAACAGCCTACTGTTAAGGTAGAGGCCATTCTCGGAAGAAAAGACACAGCAGGAAAAAAGTGGTCTACTAATAGTTGTCCTCATAATATCCTTTAAATACTATTGCTTGGCCCTCATGCCATCCAACTCTCCCTACAGTACATCCCTCTCCTACTTTACCTACAAGCATAACACCATATCTGATTTCCTTTACATGATGTTTTACCATTTCTCTCCTGCCATCATTCCTGCAAGGTCTTTCCTAGAATCATCATAAGAGAAAGGCTAAGATGAGCACAGATGGAAAATTTGGTCCATGTTGTGCAAGACTGAAGGCCACCTATGGAATGACTACCAATGACCCAGAGATTATGTCATGGCAATGGATAATCCATTTATTGAAAATATACAGAGAAAAGCAGATTACGAAGGCTATTGTATTATCAAAACTGGGTTGGCAAAAAAGTATATTGTATTATCAATCTACTGGATTGGTAAAAAAACATTTTTTCCAGGTATACTGTATCATCAAAAACTGGAACAGTAACAAATTAATTGCAAAAGGCAAGAAATCTGTGATGTAATTTAAGGTGTTCAGAATTTTCTAAAAATATAATTAGGAAAAATATATATTTTTAATCATTTTTATTTTATTTTGTCCACATGGGTAGCTCAAGCGGCAACTGGAAGTCTTGGGTTCAAATCTTGGTACAAAAAATATATATATTATATATATATATATATATATATATATATATTATTTTATTTCAAAGGAAGTCTTGGATTCAAATCTTGGGTACAAATAGATATAATATAATATATATATATATATATTATTTATTTCAAACAATTAATTATTTAAACAGATTATTTTCTAAATAAAAAATAAGAAAAAGTTAAGTATTTAATTAATTATTTTATAAATAATAAAATATTGAAAAGTTTGTATTTCATGAATAACTTTTTTATGATCATATATAGAAATAAAAGTAATAATAATAATAACTTTAAGATCATCCAATAATATAATTTAAGATCATCAAATAATATATTTAAGATCATAGGTTATAAAATTAGTAATATTTTTCTAAATAAAATAAAACAAAAAAAATCAACTTTTTAATTGAATTTAAAATTGTAATGAGCATGTAATCATTAAGCTCACCATTAAACTTTAATGTAATGAGTATATAAACAAAAAAAATAAAAAAATAAATAAAATAAAATAAACCAAAAAATACCAAAACATAGAAAATAAACCTAATGAAAAGAAACCAAAACACAGAAGTTGCTCTTTAATTGCCTTGAGCAAAGACAAACCTAATATTCCCAGTGGCAAGGAGAGACTAAAACCTGAATAGACATATTACTATCAGTTTCCAAAATTTCAATATTTTTAAGTTGAGTGTCCACATATAGGATGGAATTAAGATGTACTCCGTTATCAAATATTGTAATGAAATGCTAAATTTAATCTGGATGTCTTTTAAGACAGTTTTTGTTCTTACAATACCACTCCATAATATTTGAAATTAAAATCTGATAAAAAGTAAACTCTACACAAACCAGATCAACCACTCTATGATTCAAATTTCCAAGAAAAACTAAACAGTACACAAACCAAACCAAATAATTTACCATTAATAGATAAACCTCCACACATTTCGGTACATATACTGTCACTGTGTATTCTGATTCAAGAGCGTGAGGAAGAGGTGGTGTCTATGTATTTCATTTTACAGAAATTCTCAATTTCCTCCACTCTCCTCCATGGAAGGCGCCCAGCAATCAATGCCCACCTGGCATAAAATATTCAAATATATCAAATAATAAGTAACAACGAAGAAATTTGTTATAGAAATGAACACCTATAAATACCTGTCACCCAGAAGCCTGTAAAGCCTATTTATCAAATCTTCTTCTTCAGCAGAGATATCATGAGCAGCACAGGCACTTTTCTTGGAGTATTCCACATTGCTTCCACCTGCAATAACTCAGATTCAAACAATCAACCAACAGACTAGGTATAATTAATTAATTTCATGAAAGAATGAAGATAAAGAATAGATTCAGATTCAACGGACATAATGATATTGTTCCTCCTCCTGGCCAAGGGACATTGCAGTCTCCCTCTGCATTTGGCAGGGAGACGCCTTTGGTGCCATCCACATTCATAGTTATATGATGACTGAGATTGATCATTGAAAATCAAGAAATATGAAGAGGAATTGTGTAAAGGTAATGAATGAATTGGGGAGTCTTATAGACGAAAAACGATAATTGGGCAATAGTAGAAAGTGCTGCGGGGAAGCTTGTTAGACACGACTACAGGAGGAATGAATTGTCATGAAGAAGTAGCAGAATTGAATGACTCAGTGGCAGGTGTATACGCACAGAGCGGTACACTGTACGCAGAGTTCTGCGAATAGACGATACTTAGTATTTACTTTTTATAAAGTTTTTCAAAAGATGTGCAGGTGGAATTTTTATTTTGACCAAAAAAGGTTGGCAGGACATTTTTAAAAATCTAGGTCAGAGTGAATAAGTTTCAGGATTTTGGGTATTTTCGGATTTTTGATTCTATTAGAGTTCTAGGTCTTTTAGATCCTGCTGCAGTCTTGGCAGTAAATGGTGTATCTTTCATTGTACAGGCACCAGCACAAGAACAAGAAAGAACTTGTCACTGTACCTCTGTAGCAGTCACAATGGTATTGGTAAAACTTGCTTGAACATAAATAACTCTAATCCCTTTCTAGTGGAAAGGCAGAATAGATAGAAGAATGGTTAATAAATTTCTCAGTTATTCAAAAAGAATATTTCTATTTACTCCGGACATAATCAATAAAAGAGTTATGGATCTAGGGATCCACATAAAAGGGTTGCATAGTTGAACAATATCATATTTACATGCATACAATGAGATTGTAGCGTGGGTACTAACATTCCGGATCGTTGCATTTCTTCTGTTTTACGTTTAGATTTTGGGTCCCTTAGGATTTTTTTATGGTACTAGTCCTAGGTCTCTTAGACAGTTTGGTCTTGTGGATGGAATTTTTATTTCGACCAAAAATAGGTTGGAAGGAAATTTGTAGAAATCTAGATTATAGCTAATAAGTTTCGGGATTTTGGGTGCCTTAGGATTTTTGATGGTACTAGAGTTCTAGGTCTCTTAGATCATTTGGATTTTGGGTGTCTTAGGATTTTTTATGGTAGTAGAGTCTTAGGTCTTTTAGACTATTTGGATTTTGGGTGCCTTAGGATTTTTTATGGTACTAGTCCTATGTCTTTTAGACAGTTTGGTCTAGTGGATGGAATTTTTATTTTGAGGAAAAATAGGTTGGAAGGACAATTTTAGAAATCTAGGTATTTTGGGTGCCTTAGGATTTTTTTATGGTACTAGAGTTCTAGGTCTCTTAAATCGTTTGGATTTTGGATGCCTTAGGATCTTTTATGGTAGTAGAGTCTTTTAGACCATTTGGATTTTGGGTGCTTTAGGATTTTTTATGGTACTAGTCCTAGGTCTCTTAGACCCTTTGGTCTGGTGGATGTCATTAAAATCCCTTCATTTATCCATTTAACATTCTAACAATTGGATTTCCTATAAGAAAATTGCTTTAAAATTGTGATCTCAATCTCATTGAATTTTTTGGAAATCTAGATTACAACGGCCAAATTTTGGGTTTTTTGAGAGCCTAAAAATTCTATGATGTCTAATAGATTCTTATGATGCTTAATCCATTTCCACCATAAAAAGCAATTCAAATATTCTAACAATCAATCTTTTTGAAAATTTTCTTCCTAATTTTATTTTTTAATTTTAAACCTAATTTTAATTTTAAAAACTCATTATTTCTATATATATGATAAATAACGTTTGTGTATACGATTTGTCCGATATTAATGACTGGTCAAGTAAGATGGAGACTTATCCTAATTTTAGTACGTAATGCGTAGACGTAGGTGGATAGGGACTGTCTGGTGGGTGCGGATGGAGGATTGTATAAAGTTGACAGAATTATAAATAATAATGTTAAGCCATAAATAATGTTCAGCCGTAAAAGAGGCTCCTGACACGCTGTGCGAAATATCTTAAGGGGAGCAATGAAGAGCAAGAGTAACCTGACAATCTGTGTGATATTTTAAGGGAGAATGATGGAATCCGGGCAATATATGGAGGAGCAGAGTAGCCTGACAAGCTGTGGGATATTTTAACGGAGAATGAGAAAGGTAGGACAATATATGGAAGAGCGGAGTCTCCTAAAAATTCCTTCCCTCTTCCCCAAGCAAAAAGATCTACAGTTACTTCAACCACTTTTTTATTTGAATTGGAATTAGTAGAATGGTTTGTTTTTCATTAAAAAGTTATTTTACTCTATTTTAGTGTTGGGAAGGTTTAATAATAACTTTTATATTTAGGTTTAAATCTCATCACATAATTATGTATGGTTATCTGAAATATGTTGTTTATCATAGAAAGAGAATTTTACTTAAAATCTTATCATTAAGATCTGGAGAATATCTATTGACGCATCCCCTGATGATGGACTCACTTGGTAGTCCAAAATGTTGGGTTTACAAAAACTCTATAACACGGCATTCCTCCTCTATCTAAAACCATCATCACCTGTATGGATTCATTATTTAACAAAAAAAATTAGTTATGTTAAGTTTTTATCCTAGTTAAGATAGTTTAGAATAGTTCACATTCTACACGTATCACATTATCATATTACATTCTACATTCCATCACCAACCCACTATTTTAAGTAATGGTTGTTTGCGTTACAACCTATCCTAAACAACTTGAAGTCTAAAGGGAGCTTTGCCTACATCAATACAAATTAGCACTAGAGGGAGGGCCTAAGTTGTGTGGCTAGTAGAAATACCCATTCTTCACATAATCATGCCTTTGAACCTTTAATGCATGAAATTTAGTCCATTCATTTTCTATTTTAGAGGTGATGATATTGAATTGATATTGTGTTTGAAGCTAGCTGTCATGTTTTCAAAAATTGGAAGTCATCTCCAAATATCCTTTGTGTGTTTCTCAACCCTGAAGTCAATGTTTTACATCATCTTACTTAGGCATGTGCTAAAAAAAATTAGACAACTACCTATAGTATCTCAACCACCTAAATGACAACTAGCCTATAGAATTTGTATCCAAATAAAACAATAAGTCATGGTCAATTCTTTAGAAGATTTAATCGAACCTAGTTTACAGGAAATTCCTCAACACTTAGACCAAATCCTAGTGTCACCCCCATCTCCACCTTGTACTCCACACCCTCCACCCTCCAAGCTTGTGTTCAATGAGCAAGCCAATAAGATCTTAAACCAACTAATAGTTTACCAATTGGATGGTAACCAACCCCATGTACATACTTGGATGTCCCAAGGTGCCCTCAACTTAAGAGAGCAATTACATGATTTTCCTAAACATTTTAAGAGAATATTTCCAAAGTTTGATAAGGAAAAATCACGTGTTCCCAAGTATCATGTAAATAAATTCTACCTTGTTGTAAGGTTAATGAATGTTGAACATGATGATGTGGTCTATAGGTTATTTTTATATACTTTTGAGAACAAAACATCCACCTAGTATTATAGCTTGCCAGCAAGCTCCATTACAAACGAGGATGATTTTGAGAGTGAATTTACTAGTAAATTTGGTGAAGTGAAAGCTCCAACTACTCTTTTGAAAGAACTAAAACTAATAGCCATTATGATGGAGATGAAAAAAATGATTAAATATTTCAACAGATGCTTCATAGTTATTCTTAATAAGTTCCCCAATAATTCTCAACCAATTGAAGGAGTTGTGGTGGAATGCTACACATATATCACCATCTTCATCGAGAAAATTGGTACAATAACTTTGGCAAATAATTTTGAGGAACCTAAGAAGGAGGAGAAGGAAATTCTTACCTTAGTGGAAGACCTAGAAGGAGAAGACAATAAAACCTTGGATGTAGGCAAGAAACCTCTAATAGTAACCAAGCATGTACAGAAAGAACTCACTAAACTTGAAGGTGTACTTAAATTGTTAAAAAAATTGTCTAATGAGCTAGTTGACCTAAAAAGGAATTTTTGGGAAGGAACATCAAACCATAAAACATTTAAACCTTTCCACATAAGAGCTAGTAATCCACAAAATCCCTTTGAACATTCAAATCTAAATATAAATCTAAAGAAGGTGGGGATGGATAACTTTTGTACCTACCACCATGCCAACCATCCCAAGAAGACCTACCCTCAATGGATTAACTCCATGATCCTAGTTATAAACCATCTTATTGAGTAGTAGCCACTTTCTAATAAAATAGCTCAAGAAGCTAAGGAAATTATTTAGCAAGGGGAACGATACGAAAAGCAACCATGTTCCTTTGGGATTGGGCTCTAGATTTTGATAACATTATAGTAGGAGAATTATTGGTAGGTGGAACTACAAGGTACCCAAACTACACCAAAGAATTATAATTTAAGGAGTAAAAGGCATATGTCTATTCTTACTCTTCCCGTTAGACCAACTTTAACATTAAGGAAAGCCATACTCTCTACTCAAAATCAAGGTAACACTTCTCTCTCTCAACCCAAGACTTTTATCAATGATGCCCAAACCAACAAGACCAAAGTGGATGATCCAATCCTACAGCCTATGGAGCATAGTGTCATTAAGGATATGGGGAAACCAAAGCCATTTTTTTTATGTATGACATTTGTACCCTACCTTAGTAGAGGAATTTTATTTTGAATACCCTTCTATCTCTCACTAGCTCAAGGTAGAAAACGGCTACCACCTCTGAAATTCATCACATACCCATTGAAAGCAAACTAAAAATTCAACTAAATAAGAGTATGAAACAATATAGACAGACATTATGAACACAACTGAGCAAAAGCACGGATTCAAAATCACAAACTTCTTTTTTCTTATTGACTTTTGAAAGCTACAATTTTAATGGTCACTACTATCTAGTAAATTCAAGAGTGACATCTAATGTAATGTCATATTCTATGTGTCAAAGGATAAGCATTGTTCACTCTAGGTGAATTATTCAGTTAGATAGGTTTGACATAAAAGTTATGGGTGGACTTAAACATGTCAAATCCTCGAGTTTTCCAACTTATTTGGAATTTTCTTGTTGACATTCCCAAAGCTTATGGCTTATTGGTAAGTAGATATTGGTCACATAAGTTACACAACTATTTTGCTACAACTAGACTCGCATGTAGTTTCCATATAAAAGGAAGACAAATCAAATTAGGGTAGACAAGGAATCTTGCATGAAACACATTGTCATTTCACTTATAATGACATAAATGATTGTATAGTAGTAGATTTAGCTAGTACTATTTCATTTGACTTAGATATAAATACCAACATTTGTATTTTTTTCTTTTATGGCTCTAGATCCAAAGAAGGAGCTACGATGGGTTACATTCTCATTGACACACAAATAAAGGACTTTGCCTTTTTGTTTATTAGAATTTGAGTGCACCAACAATACAAATGAGTATGAGGCTTTGATTCAAGGTCTGAGAAAGGCTATTGACCTCAAGGTAAAATGCTTAAAGGTTTTTGATGACTTAGACATCATTACCAAACACGTAAAAATTTCATACATTAGAAGTCCCCTCACTTAGAAGGTTATTAAAAAGATGTTTCGGAAGTTCATTGATGATTTTAATGCATTTAATATCAATCATATTCCTTGTTCAAAGAATGTCACTGCCAATACTTTAGCTAATGCAACTTCGAGATTTGCTTCTTTGACTGGTGGTTTCTTTATTCAACTAATTTTTAGGCCCTTTAAATTAGACAATATTATTGGTTGCAAGGTATACAACAATGATGAATAGATATCTGAATTCCTTGCCATTTCATACACCTTTAAGGATGATGACATGGATAATAAGGAACACAAAAGGTCTATACAGATTTCCAAAGACAACTTGAATAATTTCAAAAGTAACTTAATACCCAAAGGGGTTTTGACTCTAGAAAAATGGTTTGATCTAAAAACAAGGTTTCAATCAATAGTTATTGTGAGGATGAAAAATTCTTCCATTAGTCATGAATCAATCAACTTTGATATCCAGGATAAACCTAGATGCATCAATTCGGAAACATGTTGCTCAAATGTCAAGAAGTGAGCCTATATCCAATGATTCATAAAATACAAAGACGTCTTCACATTGACACATAAGGATTTGAAGATGTATGACACAAAATTCATACATCATATAATTTCTCACAAAGAATATGCAAAGCAATTTCAACACAAGTTACAAAAAATGTCCATTTAACTTTGGAGCCGCTAATACAAAATAAGCTAAAGAAATTATTGGATGTTAAACTCACCTTTAAGGTTCACCACTTAGCCTAGGTGGAAAATATATACCTTCTAAAAAAAAAAATTGGGGAGATCAAACTTTGTGTGGACTTTCACAACTTTAATCAGGCATTTGACAAGGATAACTACCATGTTCCTTTAGTGGAACAAATCTTATATCATGTTTCTAGTTTTTACATGTTCTCATTATTAGATGGATTTTCTAGCTAAAATCAAGTTATAGGAAGTGAATTAGATAGGCTCAAAACCACCTTCCACACAAAATGGGGGATGTATGGATACTAAAGGATGACTTATGGATCAATGATCACAGGTATGACATTTCAATATGTCATGGATATAGCTTTCAAAGGATTAATTGGTCAAAATGGCATGGTCTACTTTGACAATGTTACCATCTCTTCCAAGAGGAGGTAAAATTACCTTCATCACTATGGTGAATTCTCAAAATATATTAGAAGTATGGTATATCTCTATATCCCAAAAAAAGCATCTCCAATGTTTTAAAAGGAGAACTTCTTTGGCACATTATCTCCAAGGATAGGATTTTTTTTAGATCTAGAGTGAACCAAATCTATAATTCAAATTCGCATGCCTAAAAACAAGGATTATTTTTAGGATTTCTTTGAAAAGATAAATTTTGTATGTAATTTTGTAGCCAATTTCACCAATATTGTCATACCTCTTTAGCAAATGAGGAAAAAGGACACATAATTCAAATGGACTTCTATTAAAAAAGAGGTGTTTGACAAAGTCAATGCTACCATAGCCACAATAGAAACATTACATAGTCTAGATTGTCATAAAGACTTTTTACTATACACGTTCACTTTTGATCATTCTCTTGCAACAATCTCACATAAGAGGATCAAAAAGGGCATAAGTGCCCAATTTTGTTTTATGACCACCAAGATACATAAACTAAATTACCTAGAAATCAACCAACAAGCCTTTATTTTTTATGAAGTAATTAAATAGTTCAAACCATACATTCTATAAAACCACACTAAGGTGATAATGCCCCTCCTAGTCATGAGGTCACTCTTCATGTATAGAAACATCTCAGTGACAGAAGAGGAAACTAGATGACAACCATCCAAGAGTATGATATAGAGTTCTAACCGACAAGCATAGTTAGAGGTCAACTTATGTGTAGATTGGTATCAAAAGCTCTAATGAAATATCACTCTACACATATGAAGTTCTACATGTTATTGCTCAAATAGATTCTCAGTATAATGAATTGAAGCAATATATGCAACATGACACTCCTCCCACTCGTTTGAAAGCCAAATAAAGAAGAATATTAAGGCCTTGATCATCTCATTACCAACTTATCAATGTTTTCTTATTCATACAAAACTATCATGGTATATTTCTCAAGTTTCTTGAGAAACAAGATGTTGATAAAGTCCTTACAAATTTACATGATGGATCTACTGGAGGAGATTTTGTTAGAGAGACAACATCTCACAATATTTTTAGAGATGGATATTACTAGCTGATAATGTTCAAATATGCCTAGGTATATGTTAAAAATGCAAAACATGAAAAAGGTGTGTTGGTAGGGAGAAGAAACTAGCAATTTCTTTACATCTTGTCACAATTGAAGATCCTTTTGAGTAGTGGAGTTTGGTTGTCATTAGTGATATCAATCCAAATTCCTACTAACAACATAAATATATCCTAACCACAAAAAACTATTTTACGTGATGGACCAAGGTTATATGATTAACTAAGGTAAATGAAAAGGTCATGATTCAATTTCTAAAGCATCATCTAGTTACAAAATTTGGCATGCCAAATAATCTTATTTATTATATTGCCACTTTTTTTTGTCTTCTTTGAAGTTAATGAAGTATGCTTTAGATAAGGGGATTATTTTATGATGTTCAACTAACTATCATGCCTAAGGCAATGGCATAGTTGAATCAACTAATTCTAAAATGAACCATAGTCAACCACTAGAGAAATTGGCATAAGGATTTCCAAAGAAATCTGTGGTATAATAGAGTGAACCTCAAAATTTTATGGTCTATAGAAAATAAGCCATCCATCCTCTAAACATATTATTTCCATCTCTCTAATTATCATAAGATTTCACACAGGTGGAGTTGCCCTATCATCTAGAAAAGCTACTCAAATTGGAAGAAGAAAGGGAAAAGGAAAACAAGAAATATGTTGTACATCAATAAATAATTAATGGATGGTTTGGTGAAAAAATTGCAAGAGAAAGTGAGTTTTAGGTGGAAGACCTTGATTTTAAGTGGGACAAGCCACATGAAGAGAAGGGTAAACATACTAAATTCCAACAATTGTAGCTTGGTCCTTAGTGGTTGAAAAACTTGTCCTATAAACATATAGATTGCAAAACCTAGAAGGATAAGTAGACCTCTTTAGTAGAAGTTAGCTTGGAAATAAGTCGATTTATTTTGTTTGCATTTGAACTTTACTAACTTTCTCTATTTGATTTAAACTGCTCATTTATTTCTTTTCTTTGATCATTACTTTACTTAGCTTTTCTCTTTTAAAATACTTTTTTCCTTTTCAATCCTCTCCCAAAAATGGATTGGTTGTACATTGCAAATGTTCTAATTTCTTTGCAATCCTTGAGTGAAACTAATTATACTTATGGAAAGACACTCTAGGTCCAATGTACAAGATACCAGTTCACAATTTCTTTGATCATTACCTCGGTCTAGTATCTAAGATGTGTGTTCTATGGTGGGACACTACTTAAATAGTGGATAACTATGAGCACCTCAAGGCTAGCTCTAGATGGATTATCGGTTACCTCCAAGACTCCACCCATACAAAATAGTGACAGATGTTTTACTTGAAAGCTATGAATGCCCCAAAGTTTTACATATAAGGAAGGTGCTTATCATTAAGAGAGGTATGCCTGAAATAGTTATCATATAACAAGTATCATTCCACATGCCCTTAAATGGAAACTAAGATACCCCATCCATATCTCTCTAGAAATGGAATAAAAAGGTAAAGACATGGGAAAGGCATTTAAGATCACATGGGACATGCAAATATCTCCTCTAGGGGAATGGATGTTCACTTGAAGGGGAGCAAGGCCTGTGATGTTGGGGTGGTGTAGATGCTACGGATGCTCACTAGTAGTGGAGTGACTCTAATAGAACATGAATAAATCATCCTAGATCGGGAAAAAAATTAAGGATCGAAATTTAACTTATAGTTTAGAAACCTTGGTGAACCTTACCAGTCCTTAATATATAAACTATAAAATATTAGGTGATATTTTTGTTATAATATTCAAAATTCTAGTTATTTTATATAGTTTCTATAAAATTTTGGTTATTTTAAGGTAAAAATAATTTTATAATATAAATTTGATAAAACCATGGAAAATTATCCCACCTATGAATATTATCCCCTAAAATTTTCCTTGTCCTATATCTTTGACATTCCTTGTCTGTAATAATCTTGTAGCATTACACAAGCCCTACTCCTTACTAGAGTTAGGAAAGGACTCCTTTAGCCTTACAAATATGGCCAATAAGTTGCTTAGATTAGAAGTGAATTCCCATTCAACTAATCTAAAGTGCATGGTATAGTCAACACCCACTAAGCTAAAGCATAGGTGCTCTACCAAAAGTAATTATTATATTAATAAAGCTTTTGACTATCTAAAAGCTTAGTTACAAAGATTCATGGTTTTATATAGTGTGTCACCAATAGTTGAGCAAGCAACTACTTCCGCATATCCTTTTGTCTTTGTCATTAAAAGGAGGAAAAAGGATTAGAGCCCCTCCTTCCATTTTTAGGATTTTAAACCTCAATAACTTATCCTTGAGCTAGATAAATGACTCAAAATAATTTTTAAAGTTAAATAAGTTCTTGACACTCTTCAAAGATTTTACACAACCTTAAAATTGCTTTGGATTATTTGTTCCACCCCTTTGAGAAAATTCATCTAGTTATAGCATCAAAAAAACTTGTGAAATCGTGCTTTATCAAGAATCTAGAAAACTTATTTTGGTGCAAGGCGTGAAAACTTGCTTTCTTGTGACATAAAAAGACTTGATGAGTTTCAAAAAAATTGTCATTGTGTAGTTCAAAAACCTTTCGCCTCTTCTAGAGTATCATGGACTTCAAAGTTTTCCACTAATGCAATGCATCACATCATTGAAAATTTTCCAAAGTCACAATACATCATAAGGAAAGTGATTTGCATCATGCCATATCATACCTCTAGAACTTTCTACATATGTGATACAATGCAACTTGATACACTTTATCTTGCAATACATCACAAAGCATCAAACTTTGAATTTTTGCCACATTTTCCATGATTGCACTAGAGAGAAACTTCCAATGATGTGATGAAAATCCTTTTTCACACAAAGAGGAACTTTCCCAAGTATTGACATACTATGGAATAATTAATTTTTCTAAGTGTGTCAGTAACCTTGTATAGCATCAGAATAAACTTTATGATTGTATGACAAAAGGTTATTTTGACCCTTTTAAAAGGTCAAAAAAGGTAAAACTTTTATTATGAAATCACATTGACTCATTTTCATTTGAATCTTTACTCTCTCCTTGAGTGCATCAACCTCAAAGGAGTTCCTAAAGAAATTGAATATTGCTAAGGAAACCACAATCCACATAAGGCATACCATCCTTCCTTGGTTTAAATATGTCCTTAACACTCTTCAAAGGCATTATCAAGCCTTAAAAGCATCAAAATTTAAATTTTCGCGATGCCTTACTTTATTGCACTTGAGGGAAAGCTCCAATGGTGTGATGAAAGTCCTTTGTCACATGAAGAGAAACTTTCCCAAGGCATGGCATACCACAAATATGTTAACTTTTCTAAGCATTCCAATAACTATATATCATGCTAAAATAAACTCTTTGAGCACAAAGAAAAGGTAATTTTGACCTTTCTAACAAACCAAAAAGGTGTCAAAAATATCAAACTTCTTTTATAAAAGCACATTAGGTCATTTTATTTAGCACGTTACTTTCTCTTTGAGCACATCAACCTTGAAGAAGTTCATGAATCACGTGAACATTCCCAATGCTATCACAACCCACAAAAGACATAACATCCTCCCTCAAACTACCATTTGTTACCATTAAGGTAAGCACCATACACACCTTGTACAAAATTGGTTTCTTTTTTCTTTTCAACTTCACCCATTATCTATCAAAGAAACTTCCAACATTTCTCCCTTTCCATGTAGTTACTGAACTCGATAAGATAAAGGAATTTTAAAAAGAAGGTGGGATTTCTTCACTTTTACTGGTTGAAACTATAGGTTTTAACCCTGTACAGAAATTACCTGCAAACGAATTCTTAAAACTTAGAAAATATACAATGGTGAGAAACACAAAACAAATACATAGAGATTTTCCCATGGATTCCAAAACCGGGACTACCAGATTGATTTTTCATTATATTCCTTTCAATGTTACAATACATATATATACATGTCGAAGCATTCATAAACCCCAATCCATTAACCCTGGATTAGAACATAATCAGAGTTCCCTTGACTGGATCTACAAGATACCATGGGCAGAAAACCATCATGCCCAAAACCATGTGCGAAACCCATGCACAAAACCATAGGTAGGTCCACCCACCTAATATAGGGTCCAAAAAAAATATCTCAGGACACTACCCCAGACCCTGTAGATGGGACCTACCACCCCCCTCTAACCCCCTAGCATCGCACGTGGGGCTAGTCGTGGAAAGAATATAACACACACCCAACATTCTTCCACTTGTTTTTTTCTTTCCACACAGGGGGTCACAGAAGAACTTAGTCATTGGTCCAGTCCTGCAATGCCCATCGTTTCTCTACACCAAGAAAACTTCTCAGTGCTCACAGACTTTGTCAATGCATCTGTAACATTCTTTAAAGTGTCCACCTTTACAAGCAACACCTTTTTTCCCTCAACCATCTCCATCACAAAGTGATATTGAACATCAATGTGCTTTGTATTTGAAGGATAACAGGGTTCTTTTCCAAGAAAATTGCACTTTGGTTGTCACAGTCTATCCTTATAGCTCGATGTACTAACCCTATACTTGAACACAATATCTGCAACCAAACTGCTTCCTTGCTTGCATGAGTGACTTCCATGTATTCTGCCTCTATAGTTGAAAGTGTCACTACAAACTATCTCTTACTCATCCAACTATTTTCACCTCCAAATAGATTAAACACATACCCACTTGTGGATCTTCTCTATCCAGATCTCCAGTCTAGCCTGCATATAGATGTCCAAAACTCTATCCAATCTTGGTCTTCCTTGGTAGCACAGACCATAATCACTAGTACCACACAAATACATGAAAACTCGCTTCATTGTTGTCCAATGCTCCTTCCCTGGTTTTGACATAAACCTACTCAATACTCCCACTGCATGTGCAATGTCTCGTCTAGCACATACCATTGCATGCATCACGCTACCAACTTCTCTTACATATGGAACGCGGGACATGTTTTCTTCCTCTTCTTGTGTCTTGGGACATTATTTAGCAAATAAATTTACACCTACTAGAATAGGAACATTCACTAATTTATTATCCTGCATATTAAACCTCTACAGTATTGTCTCGACATACTTCCTCTGGTTTAACTAGAGCTTCCTATTTTCCTGATCTTTTTTAATTTCCATGCCCAAAATATAGCCTGTAGCACCAATATATTTCATGTCGAATTTGGAGGACAATAGGGTCTTCAATTTAGTGATCTGCTTTGCTTCTGGTGAAACCAAGTCCTCGTATATACGTATCAAATTTCTGATACCACATCCTTGGTGATTGTTTTAACCTATACAAAGGCTTTTTTAACCTGTATACCAGTTCTTTCTTACCCTTCACTGCAAAGCCTTCAAGTTGCTTCATGTAGATATCTTCTTCCACATCCCCATGAAGAAATGTTGTCTTCACATCCATCTGTTCTACCTCAAAATCAAAAGCAACATCAACAAATAAAAGTAATCTAATAGAATCTACCTTAGCAAGAAAAAATATCACCAAAATCAATTTCTGACACTCGGGAATAACCTTTTGCTACCAGCCGAGCTTTGTATTTCTCCACCTTGCCTTATGCATTCATCTTCTTCTTAAACACCCATTTGCTTCCAATGGGTTTCCTTCCAGCCGGAAACTCCACCAAATCCCAAGCCTCATTTTTTTTCAAATATGTCATTTCATCAAACATGGCCTCCTTCCAGAGTTTACCATCTTATGAATCTATTGCCTCCCTCACAATTATGGGATCATCATCAGCAATAGATAAAGAAAAATTTGAACAGAAAACAGATGGACTATACATTTTTGGCTACCTTCTTTCTCGAACTGACCTTCTCACAGCTGGAGTTTGTGGCTCTTCATCTTCGGATTCCTCTTCTGTTGTAGATTATAATTATTCCTCCTTTAGCTCAAACTCTATCTTCTCAGGTTCCTTTGGCAGGAGTTCATGTTTAATAACATTTTTCACCTCTCTAAACACCACATCTCGAATATACACAACCTTCCTTGTTTTGGGGTTCCAAATCTTATAACATTTTAAACCATCCTTATACCCAATAAAGATGCACCTTCCATATTTACTATCCAGCTTGGTTTTTTTCTTCTTTGGAACATGTACATATGCATCACAGCCAAATACCCTCTAATGTGAAAGAGAGGGTTTCTTACTAGTGTTGGGCCTCAAAATAGTCCTTATTCTCACTCCATTATTCACCAATACCTTCACTTTACTTCCATATTACCTTCATGTCACCTCCATTCTACCTCCACATCATTACATTTACCTCATCATTGGGTTATAACTATGCTTTTCCAAAGTTTATTAATTCTTAACATTTTAAAGTGGATTTATGGTTAAACTTTAGAAAATAATATGCTTATACTTATACCTAACAATTAGAATGAGTTTTTTGACATGTGTAGGTACAAAGGAAGCTTTCAAGGCATCCTTATGTGGCACTCTATGTTCAAATTCGAATTTGAGAAGATCATGAACCTCATGGAGAAGATCATGGACCTCATGGAGGAGATCATGGAGGATAGGGTTATGTGTCACCATTGGTTGAGAAATATGTGGGTCAAAGGAGAGAAGAGTGGATTTACATTTATGAGGTTGTTATCATAGTTTTTGTATAAATAGGAGTACCTCCTCCATTCCAAAGGGAGGACTCTTAGAGCATTGTATCCAATTTATGATGGAATAAAGCTTCATTTGACATAAATTTCCATTATATAGTTTTAGATATAAATTGTGTTAATGTAGTATATGAATTTATGGAATAGCTTGTCACTTTGTTCTTAGGAGAATTGAGCTCACTCTAAAAGATCAAAGGAACATTTTATTTCATAATAGATCTTATTTCATTTCGTAGATGTTTGAGGATTTGTTTGTGATTGATGAATGATTTTTAAATTAAAACCTTATCAGCATATGAGGGAACAACCAAGGGTCTAAGTTAGGCTCTCCCTCTATTTGATTTGCATGATAATTGAAATTCATTCTTTTGCTTTTAAGTTTCAAGTTATTTCATTTCTTATGCTTATGAATGAATCTTAGTTTAGTTTGGATCAGTATATGAGGGGACAATCAAGGGACTAAGTTAGTCTCTCTCTCTATTTGAATCTGAACAACAATTAAATTCATTCTCTTGTCTTTATTTCAAATTTCTAGTTTTATGTAATCAATGATTTCTTTTCAATCTATAATACTCTAGGGAAGGACAACCAGGACCTCCTCAATTAGGAGCCTCTTCCCTTGCATATTATCTTGAATCATAAATCATTTAGTTAGACATAGAGTTAGTTGTCTACTCCTGCATATATTTTGTTGGCATCATCACAAGCTTACGAGTTTCCCTGGTTGATAATTTAATGAAAGCAATTTAAGCAATTAAATTGCCCAACAACTAGTCCATACCTCTTGTGGAGACTTATCCTCTAATTCTAATGAAGGTGATCTATTAACTAGGTAACATGCAGTCTCCACCACCTCTTCCCAGAATTCTTGTCCTAACCTAGCACCACTGAGCATGCTTCTTGCCTTTTACATCAACGTCTTGTTCAATCTTTCTGCAACTTTGTTTTGTTGATTTGTGTATGGAGTATTCTTTTGTCGTGCTATACCACACTTCTTACAAAACTCTTCACATTCCTTCCTACATAACTCTCCACAATTATCCGTCCTCAACACCTTTATCTTCTTCTCTGTCTGGTTTTCCACCAAAGCCTTGAATTCTTTAAACCTGTCAAAGACTTTAGATTTATTTCTAAGGAAATATATCCATGTATTCCTTGATAAGTCATCTATAAATGATACATATAGTACACAGACTTACCAAGTGATGTAACCAACACAGGTCCAAACACATCACTGTGCACAAGCTCTAATATCCCTTTCGCCTTCTTAGCACCAAAGGGGAAACTTACCTGGTTTTTCTTCCCATATACACAATGTTGACATAAATTGAAATCTAGAGAGAAATTAGGCACACCTTCTACCATACCATTACCATGAAGTATTCGAAGGCCCTTCTCTCCAATATGTCCAAGCTTTTGATGCCATAACATGGTCTTTTCTCTATAGACCACAAGGTTTTCTGCTCCACTTTCAGAAACCACAAAACTGTTGCACCCATGAATAACAGTGTTACCGAGAAGCTTGTACAGAATTCCAATCTGAACTCCCCACATCAATACCAGTGCTCCTCAAACCATCTTGCAGGTATCTTTCTTGAACATTCTTTTTACACCTGCATCATCAATCTTGCTTACAGAAATCAGATTTCTAGTCAATGTAGGAATATGCATAACACCCGAAAGTGTTCTAATCCTTCCACCTTGCAACTTCAATTTGGATTTTCCACGACTGATGATTCTATCCTTCCTTTCATACCCTAAGAAGACATCACCACCATCATATTTCTCATATTCATGGAACCAATCCCTATGGGGAGTGAAGTGAAAGGATGCACCTGAGTCAATCAACCATGCCTCATGATCTACATGTTTACTTGAAGAAGAAGCCAAGTACACAACTCCACCTTCATCTGAGGTGGCTTTTGCCTCTGCAGAAGGAGCACCATTATATCCCTTTCCTTTCTCAGGATCTTTAGATCTACAGTCCTTTTTGAAGAGTCCTTCCTTTCTGCATTTCCAGCACACCTTTACAGGTTTTCCTGGAGAATTAGATCTCCCACTCGAGGATTTATTTTTATTTTAGTTCTGGTACCATCCTTGTATAGACAAGGCATCTCTATTTTTTCCCTCCATATTTTTCCATCTCATCTCCTCCGATGGCAAGGATGAGACGATTTCATCAAAGTTCAAGGTAGTTGTATTGCTACCTATTACAACAACCAAACTATCCCACAGATCTGGTAGAGAACACAGCACACTGATGCACTTATCTTCATCTAAAATTTTAATATCAGAATATAAAAACTGGCTTAGCATAGTATTAAAGGAGTTCAGATGTTCTATCACCAAGTCTCCATCCTTCATCCTCGAGTTATATAGATTTTTCCATAGGAACAGTTTTTTCACTAGAGACTTAGATTGGTATAAAGTCCCTAACTTGTCCCACAAAGCCTTTGTCGTAGCTTGCCCTGATATATTCAATAATATTGAATCTGAGATACGCAACCATATTGTGCTCTTTGATTTCTGATCCAACTTCGCCCATTCTTCATCTAATGTTGTCATTGGTTTAGTACCCAGATCTACTGTGATCCACTGATCTTTATCCACCAGCAGATCCTCCATCTTGAGTTTCCAAAACTAAAAATCTGACCATTAAATTTCTCAATCTCTATCTTTCCACTGCTCCCATCTTCTTTCACCACAAGAATCGATCCCGCAGATCTCCCACTAAACAGGGTCTTCCACAGGCCCGAGCAAAACCCCTCAGCAGCAAAGGCGCCCCCTTGAAGTTGAAACAGCTCTGATACCAAATGTAGGTTTTAACCCTATAAAAAAATTACCTGCAAATGAATTCTTAAAACACAGAAAATATATAATGGTGAGAAACACAAAACAAATACATAGAGATTTTCCTCTAGATCCCAAATTTGGGACTACCAAATTGATTTTTCAATAGATTCCTTTCAATGTTATAATACATATATATACACGTCCAATCATTCATAAACCCCAATCCATTAACCCTGGATTAGAACATAATTGTGATTCTCTTGACCAGATCTAAAATATACCATGGGCAGAAAACCATCATGCCCAAAACCATGTGTGAAACCTGTTAGCGCTTGAAATTTCACCTCAGGCTGAAAAAGGCAAACCTCAAGGCAACATCAAACCTTTTAGCCTCGTACCTAGCCCTACAGGGCAGGAGAAGGCTCTCTCCGGTCTCTCTCGAAAAATCTTCAATGGATGAGATGACCAATAAGGTAACACTAATATTAGGCTAGTAAACTGATTAGAAGGATTGATTTTGAAATTTTTGGGTTTTTGGTGGCAAATTGAGGAAGTGGCAATTTTGGCTTCGGGGATGGGACACAGTTTCTGCAGGTGAGTCTTTGGGGCGAAGTAGGAGACCGTGCTGATGTCTTTGACTGAAGTGAATGGTTATGAATGATAGATAGAAGGCTAAAGAGAGCAAACAATGAATTTGAATTCTCTTTAGACAGTAGAAAACATCAAAATTAAACAAATTTAAAAGCAGAGCATGGCAAGCATGAATTCTTACTTTATCACTTCATTTGTTTAATATGCAAAAGTATAGAAGGAAAATGAAACACATAACAAAGCTTACAATGACTGAAGAAACACACCATCAACACATGAGTCCACAAGAATCCCAAAGATGACTGCAAAACCTTGGTCTTCCTTGCCAAAAATTGCAGAGATACAAGAGATAATACAATGAGCTACTGCTCTCTCAAGAGTCCAACCATCA